>VOPJ01014352.1:0-12884 GCA_014673585.1 Semibalanus balanoides
TGATGGTGCGAACGCGGAGTTTGACGACACTAAGTGACGGGCTGGCGCTCCTCCAACGCGTCCTGAAAATAAATGACTGATGTCGCGGTCTGTTCTACCGTCAAACAAATCCGCTCAGGGTGCTGACATGTGTCAGGGCGGGTAGTTGATAACCATTGATCTGAATTATCGCATCACAGACCTCATTAGGTAGGGACCAGGGAGTGGGGAGCCATGACCGGTCAAATACCGACCCGTTCGATAAAGTGCACCACTAACAGTATCATAACGGGTCATCAATAAGGAATACTGGTGTCTTATGTTAGTTGTGATGTATTTCTTAATAGCTCTACGCGAAACGATATGTATCAATTATCTTGAATTGGAAATGAATATATTTCCTTATGATAAAACTTGATCAAATTTATTTAGTTAATCCGGCTATGTATTTTGTCAAAATGTTGTGGAACTATTCAAAGATCGCGTCCAGAACACATAGACGATAAAATATGCTCAGGCCACTGGGGTGACCTATTGTTCAATAGCAAAAGTTATAAACCCACGGGTTATGAACCTATTCAACCATTTTTACGCGATTGATAATTGTTGAAACCATTTATCTATTTAACTATTGAAATGCGATAATTTGTGTACGAAGTCATAAATCATAATGATAAAACAAACATTAAAATTAAGGAGTGAAATAAAGGATGATGATGATTAGGGCTTCCGGGCGTCAAATTTCTCAGTTATCCAGCAACCATAGTCAATAGTAAAACGAAGTCGGAGTAAGACTATTTTGTTATCTTTATTACATTACTTTTGTCATGAGATCTATACAGGTCCACTGTGCCTTGGCCCCTGTGGTAATGCATATTTCTATGCAATAACTTTGCATCGATTCAAGAAGAACAATAGAATGTTATTGATTGATGCAAAATATGATCTTGACCTGGCCTAAACACGACTCAAGTAGGTACTCTCGATATAGCTTGCTGCGATTAATTCAGCTTCGTTTTCCGCCTGTCGCGGATTTCTTGGCGTTCTTTGATGTAAAGGGGTGGCCTCGTCTTGGCTGCGTTATCCCCGAGAGGGGCGGTTCAGCATCTTTTTAACTGGGGAGACAAAGCATCGTCACTGGGGAGGAGCTCTTCATGACTGGGAACTGGGGGGGGGGGACATTCTGCATGACTGGAGACGGAGAGGCAATTGCCTACCCAGTTACCATGTTAAAATAAATCCCTGAACAAAAGTGTGCTTAGCCTGACAAAAAAAAGCAGCGAGCCGGCCTGTTGCCAACTGGCTCGGTGCGACTTAGCCTGCCGTTGGGATTCCGCAGCAGAAACCGGAGCGTAGCGGAGCTGCAGCTCAGTTTGATTTGCTGAGGCGCCCGCCGAACGTCTGCAGCGGATGTTAGCGTTGGCCAACCGACAGATTCCCGGGCTGTTTCACAAGTGTGTCATTTCCTCATCACCCGGTCAGTCCAGCGCTGTTGACGCGCTCCGCGACTCGCTGGGAACTCAGCCAGCTTGGTGATGTCCATCTGATGCATGACTTCAGCAGAGCATTGCGTCAACCTGCAGATGTGGATTATTACGAGCATAGGAAGAACTGCGCGAGCAAATTGATGTTGATGTGGTGTACGTATAACATTGTTGACCTCCGATGTGCCACCACGAGTACCGTAAGATGAGGTAAAGTGAGACACCTTTTTGCTTTACACCGTTGTAACTATCAACAATCGCCTCAATTGGTTTGATTTGTGCACCACATATTGAATCTTAAGAAATACTATCAGTCTATAGTGGGTTTTTATTCATTCCATATGTTACATATATGTAACTCATATTTGTTTGCTGTCTCGCTTCAACCACCCGGTTGGGGTGCAATTACACACTGCTGGTTGACATGCCTTGGCCTTTAACGATGGTCGATCGGTGAAGTGAGACAGTTTTGTGACACCCCATTGCTGAGTTCGCCACGACCAACCTGCAGGTGCACTGCTGTCCCCTTCGGAGACGACTCCGTCGCTGACGGAACTGGCGCTGAGGCAGGCGGTGGACGCCGTCAACATCAACAGGAACCACGCCACCAGCATCAACATCACCCTGCATCGGCTCAACGTCGACGAACGCAGCTTCCTCGCCTCCAAGAGAGGTCGGTACTCGGTAGCCTCACTCTTCACACTTGAGGTCCACCAGCTATCCGTAGTCGGCGGATATTAAATCGAAGGCCACCCACGTGTGCACGTGCCGACCGACTTCGATTGCGATTCATGCAAACCGCCTTAAACTCGTACATTTGCCTGCTCACAAAATGTCAGATCGATTGGTCCACTAGTTTTTGAAATCTGAAAGCGGCAGTCGCATGTGCGCATGTGGCAAAATACACATAATTGATTGCGTGCAACTTATTATATTTTATACATATTGCTAGTACCCATTCATGAAGCCCTACAGCAAATAGCAGGTAAATCTAGCCAAGGCTTTGGGAGATATGGTCCACGAAACATGAGGGCGTCAATTTCACCCGTTTCGCACCTGCCACGTGCTCACGTGCCTTTGGTTGGTTGGAAGCCATAGGAATGACAAATAGTAAAAGCTAGTTTTATTTCCTATCCACACACTGTTTTTGGTACCCATAGCTCAAACCATTCTAAAAAAAAAATCCCAGCTTGAGGTCCTCATGAGGGTGCCAATTCACATCCCATCTGCCCTTGTCATGTGCTCAGCGCGTATCGGTTGGGTGCATTGGTGTGCGCAGAAATTCACGAATGATTTTGGCATTACCTTGGGATGCGCTACCCGATCGACGGGGGCACCACCAATATTGGCGAAAATTGTGATTTGTCATCGTATTATGTTCACGTCTTTTCTGAGAGAGGGACGGAATTTCAATCATTCCTAACAGTATAGAGGTTTATTCTGAAAAAAATAGGGGCGCCAGTTTTGAATGGGCGCCTTGGATCTCTGCACGCCTGAAAAGTGCAAGAGCACAGATCCGCCTGACGTGTACATTTATGCACTCCCAACATTTGGTGCGAATGTCGCGCACGGGTTTCCGGCTGGCCACCATAAACCTTGTACAAACAAACAGACATAAATGAAAAACTTTCAATGTAAGTCCCCACGAATAAAATATCCGGAATATGAAGAAAATTTAAATGTTAACCCTCGCCCGGGTAGGGGGTGGATGCCACCCCCAGTTTTTTCCAAAATAACTTACGTAGTTTGTACCCGATCGCGATGAAACTTTGAAGTACCATACTTTTTAACAATTTTCTACATACTCTGAAAATTTCAAACTTTCAACTTTCATGACCCGTGACCTATGACTTGTTTCTCAAGGTCATGTCAGGCGAAACTGGCGTCCCGTTCCGAAACTGGTAACTGGCGTTTCCTTGATACATATGCAGTTTCCGAGTGTTTGACGTTCAGGAGCAAATGCAAAGGTGTGTTCAGGTGATAGGTGTGTCTTCTGCTGAGAATGTGACCTTATCTGACCTTTTCTTAGGTCAACCGAGGCCACTGACCTCCGATGACCTCCAATATTTTTTTTGTCTTCTGGCCGCTTTTAGAACACTTATTGACGCTTATTTCAAATCCTGGAGCCATTTGTCATAATTATATGTTGTACTGGGGTCACGCGCTTCCAAAGGACAACCGAAGTCACTGACCTGAGATAACCTGAAATGACCATTTTGGTATTTGGCAGTATTTAGGTCTTTTTTACGCTGATTTCAAATTTGGCATGTATTAAGCATACTAAGATGTTTCTTTGCCATTTTGGCTCGATCAGTATTCAATTTTGACACATTTACGATTTGAGACATTTTGGTCTTTAACATGACCTCAGAGATTACCTTTTAACCCAAGACCTAAAAATCATATGCCAATGGCTTCCTCTCGTCACAAGCAGCACGTTCGTTTTCGAATCGAAGCTCTAGCTCAATTAGGGGCGAAACGCCAAGGGGGTCGTACCGACCTCCCCCTACCCGGACACGCAGTAATTTTTCCCTACTAGGGCCAGGGTTAAAGCATGCGAAATATTTTCTTCAATGCATTCATCCGATTTTTGATTACCATTCGTATTATTATTCTCATCAGTGATGCCAATTGTATCAAGTATCTGAGACGTCTTTTGGCAGCATATCTGACACGCTTGCGTTGTTCTGCCACCGGCAGTGTGTCAGATGTTCCAGCTGGGTGTGGTGGCCATCCTGGGCCCGAGGTCAGAAGCGCTCTCCGATCACGTGCGCTCCATGTGTGACCACAAGTCGGTGCCGCTGCTGGAGACCCGGTGGAAGCCGGGCGCGCGGCGACCATCAGCCTCCATCAACATCCACCCTCACCCCGACACACTGGGCAAGGTGGGTTCTGCGCCAGTCATCAGTCACCAGTCACCAGTCACCAGTCACTGATCACTCACTAGACATCAGTCACTCACTAACCACCAGTCACCCATCACTCACCAGTCATCAAGGGCCAGTCACATCTTTCAGGAGCTCGGGGCCGTGACACTTCTGCCGTTATCTAATCCAGCTATCTATTTGACGAGCCTCTGTGCGTATGTGTGTCCAGTCGGGATCTTAATTAAGTACAGCCCGGGCCAGGCTGTAGTGCTGTGAAAATATCCCGACAGCATTGGGTTGCAACCATGGGCGTCGAAAGCGGGGGGACGGGGGGTGGAATACGTCCCCCCAAGAGGCACGTGTCCCTCGATTTTTTCCTTCAGATTTTAACATTACGCCTATGGGCGTTGCATAGCGAACGGAATCGACTTCAAAGTGCCTCTGTCCCGCCTAGCTTTCGGTAGGTAGGCGATGCCCTTGGTTGAGAACCCAAACTCTACTTTCGCGTGCCAACCAGTGGGGTACCCGGGGGTTCATTGGAAAGGCTGCCTTACCCGTACCACTCGCGGCTCGGTGCGGCATGGGGCGGAGTCTGTCCGTTGGTTCAGGCACGTTGCCAGGATTTTGATCAGGGGGGGGGGGGGCACGTTGGAAAAAAAATCACATTTTAGCTCCTCAGCCATATGCTCTGACCGGTGGGGGAGGGGTCGAGTTTGTCAGAAAATCTCATTCTATCTAGTGTGAATTATTCGTCAGGGGAGGGCATGGCCCCCGTGCCCCCCTTGGTTACGTCCCTGCGTTGGTTGGAGCGGAGCCTGCGTGACACGTGACCCCGGGCCACGTGCTGACCTGGACTCAGGTCGCAGTGTCGCGCGTGGAGCCATGGTCATATAGCAGAGTAGAGTCACCAGGCAACTAGGCGGCGATCGGTGTGTCTTGCACATGGATGTTACTTCCGACCGTCCACGCTCCCTAAGCCAGGCCTGTTAAACCCGCGCCCTGGTGGTCCTCTGAGACAATTTTGTCATGGTGGAGGTCAAAATGACCCTTCTCTAACTACAAATATGAAGGATCTAGAAAGACGTTGTTTGTATAACTCTTGACATGGAGAGTTGAAGTTACTTCAAGTATTTTTGTTCAGGTTAATATTGAGGCCATCAGAGGTCATCAAAGGTCTTTTTTCCAGTTTTAGGATTGTTCTTCAAACACCCCCAAATATTTCGGAACTATGATAGCAAGGAACAAACGGAAAAATGAAATAAAGCTCTTGAAAAACGAAGTCGCCTTTGGTGGTTAAATTTGAGCTGATGCGACTAGTTAAGGCTCCACAGGTCGTCAAAGGTCAAACAGATAATTTTTGGTATTTTTTTTCTCTCGCGAATAGCTTTTTACATAATAAAGATTTATAAACAATATCAAAACCATCGTGTTTAGCTCGTAAAGACGTTTTGATACATATTAATGGTAACCTGATTAGGTCAACTTCAAAATTTGACCTCAGGTCAAGACTCAAGATCACTTGGTTTCAAGTAGGTCCAGGGGCTGGGAAGTACTTCAAGTTGAGGCGGGGGGCGAATTTTTTGCCTACCTGAGGTAGCAAAAATGATACTATAACAGCGGACATGGTCGCTGTGCGTTGCCACCCGTATATCGCCAAGCAGGATATCGCCATATATCGCCACCCGTTCCACCAGGTATTGGAATCTATCCCCGATATCGCTCTAGAATGCGTCGAATACCGGCGACCGCTGGATCCGGAATTCGGTTGTGACCACTTTTCCTTTTTTGGACCCCTGGCCGACTCTTTTTCTGCTGAACGTCAGGGGAGCAGAGTCGACATCATACATCTATAATGACGCGTTTTGCTTAAGAAACAATGAAACACCGTGACCTACCGCATGCCAGAAACACTGAATGTTATTTGGCGCCTAGTGGCGCCTCTGTGGCGCCTAGTACAATTTTATTAATAGTAGCATTTACATCCAAAAAGCTTTACAACATTGTGACCATGAGTATTTTATCTACCGTGATTGTGACTGAGAAATAGCTCTACCAACGTTAAGACGAAGAATCATATCCTATACTAGGTGTGCGCTGTATTTAGCAGTGTTTCCATGTTACGATGGTCAAATGTGCGGTGCCACTGTTTAGATGGAAAGATGCAAAACCAGTCCCAAATTCAATGCAGTTTAATTTTCTTTATTTGAATTTTTGATTGAAATCGCGCCTTTGTTCTACAAAACATAAGCAATTTTACGTAGACAATGCCGTTGATCTAACTCAGAGTTAAAAGATCAGGGCAAAATGACGGGGAGGGCCGACACCTAGCTCCAAAGTTGGGAGGAGGGGGGGGGTCGCCAACACGGGTCCAAAGTTGAGGGGGCGAGTTGCCCCCACTGCTCCCACGGTTCCCACGTCCCTAAGTAGGTCATGCTGCAAATGGGGCGACGCGATTCGACGAGAAGAGCACAGTGTTGTAATCTGCACGTCTCTATCTTTGTTCTATCAATCATAATTAGCAAAAAATGATAATGACCTCAGCTGACCTCAGATGACCGCTATGGTCACGATGGTCACTAACAGCATTCGCACCTGCACTATCAATAATGAGCTAAATTCTAAAATATCATGATTCTGAAAGCAATGCTCTGATCCAATGCATATTCTCTAAATAGGAAGCACTAGTGCTAATCCGTCCGCTTCGCTGGACGATCTATGCGTACAGACTGCATTTTAACGTTTTTTATTTGTCATATTACCGAGGTACTCACCCGTCAATGGATCGTGGCTTGTGACTGAAAGACTTCTCAATTCGGTGCGAACGGCTATATTTTTTTACGTTAACTGCTAAACCCCTTCTCCGTGCTATAGGTGTCGCTGGTGGGCGCATTGAGCGGATATTATATATATCGGTGGCACTGGTGTGCACAAACCGCAACCCGTGCCTCGCTGGTTGCGCATAGTTCAAGTTCCGCTCATCATAGGGCGGACGGCGGTAGTATCGGTGGAGATTGTGTCGTGTTATTTTTTATAACACAGTCAGACATTATCTTTACTTGTAGGATGACGGTTTGATGCTGGGAAATTTAGGAAGCAGAACAATATGCACACACATGTTGTCACGCGATCTGTAAAATTATTTCTTAGATACTATTCAATGCTGATGTGTCGAAACTACATAACTTTTCGTACTTATAATACGTATAAGGAAAAAGATTAATGACGAACAGACAGAAAGAAAGAAAGACAGACAGACAGACAGATATACTCTCTTCAAATAGTAAGTCAGAATTGCTTATCATCCAATTCACTTATAATGGGAAGGTTAGGAAATTGACCTAACCTTTGGTCACCGTCACCGATAAAAAAAAAATATGTGATAAAAAGTGTCGGTACTTATGAACTTATGAAATCCTGTAAGTTTCGATATCTCCGAAAAAGACTGTGGCTTTGGCACGACCACAAACGTAAGGTCACTTGACGTGACCTGGTGACCTGACCTGAGCAGATCTGAGGTGAAAAATATCAAAATAAGGGTAATTGATGCTCAAATAGATGTATTTAATTTGGTGACACTGCGCACCACAGTTTTTCAGCTATTTCCTAAAAATCTCAGGGGGATCAAATGACTCCCACCAGGGCGAGAGTTAACCCGTGCCCCACTGGGCCTCGGGATTTTCCGCACCCCTCAGGGGGAGAGGGTGTGTTTGAGCATCTTCTTTCTTTACCTCAGCTCCTATTGGACGTATACTCAAACACTAGTGGATCCAGGGGGCTTCGGCTAGGGCGTTAGCCCCCCCCCATATTGCCTGAATTGACCTTAAATTTGATCGTATATTCCACTTGTAGAGGGAAATATAATTCAACTTTTACTTAGGGCATATTTTGTCTTAAACCGTTCAGTAAGGTACAAGGAAGCCAAATCCGATGAGTTTTTCGAATTTGATGAAACTTTTGGAAATTTAGCCCCCCATGCCCAGGTTCTGGATCCGCCAGTGACTCAAACCAAAAACACTGTTTGAAACGTCTTCAAAAGTCATTCTAAAACTGTTTCATGTTTTTTTGCTCAGGTCAAAAATGAGATCACCAAAGGTCGTCAAAGGTCAAATTCTTCAGTTTTAGGACTTCACTCCAGCAACCCAGACATATATCGGGAACCATGCTGTCTAGAAGTTCACGGAAAACATCAATCGAAAGCACTTGCATTTTGTTATTGACAGTATATATTTAAATTTGTGCTAGGGTCAATAGTTCAGGCTCTAATGGTACTACAATCAAAATGCTGTTATGTTGCCATTTTTTTTAATAAATAACTTTTTACACAAAAAAGATAGAACAATACATTTTAGTCCATCGTGTTTTTCTCTTCCAGGCGCTTTGAAATATATTATTGTGGACCATGTAAGTAAACTTAAAAAATGACCTCAGGTCAAGGTCAAATGGTGACCCAAGTAGATCATGCTGCATATTAAGAGACGTGTCTAGACGAGACAAACACATCGGTGAAAGTGTCATTATTCTATCTTCATTATGTAGAGAGTTATCAACGAAAAAGTGTTAGTGACCTCGGATGACCTCAGATGACCTTGTATTGGTCACTAAACGAAACCTTCACTTGGATCATCAATAATAATATACGATAACGTTATCCAGAAGGAATTGGGTGATATCCTCGAAAAAGGAAGCATTTTAATATTTTACCTTGACATGGGTATGTGGTCACGGGATGTCACGGGAGGTCACGGGTTTGACCCGACCTCAGGTCACTGGTATCCAAATTCCGAGATCAACATTTAGCAGATACTGGTGGTTCCATGCAATCCTAGAAGTTTGCTATCGATCCTTCATAAACTGTGGTCATGGCACGACTACAAACTTTTTGAAGGTGGCGTCACTTGACTTGACCTGTTGACCTGACCTGATGCGACACAAAACTGAAATTAAACACAAAGTGTGGAAAGGATTAATTGTACGTCTTAGACCTAAGGCTTCAGTTGGCTACTATTGCGTCGTCGTTTTTCGTTAATTCACGATAAAACGAGGGGGGGGTGGGTTCAAACACACTCCTCCCTCAGGGGGCACTCATGCCGCTCTGGTTGGGGAAACTTTTTTTGGGCAAAAAGTACCCAATTTTGTTCCACGGATTTGGGCTTCTCACCTTATTTGGCATCCGAGATATAAAAAATGCGGGATAATCGGCAGAAAACATTTTTTTCGAAGAAAAAAAACTTTTTTGGAGCACAACACCCCCTCTATTAAAAATCGTGCTGAAATTCACATTAAAACACCGCAGAAACATCCTTTCCGTCCGCAACTCATACACACGTTAGTAATAATCACGGTATTTTTACATACCAACTCGCGGGGAACCCGCTCTCACCTTATAATTATTGAGGGGCGTCGCAGAAATGACGAAAAAAGTATTATCCGTTTTGTCTGCGTGTAATAAAAGCCATATTTTGCAGGCATTTTTATGGTGTGTGATCTTCCCTGTTCATACATATACGTATTGGTTGTTTATAGTATTTTAGGGCCCGGCCCCTCCGGTTCGCCGTCATATCCGTTTGCGTCGCCTTTTTCGGAACTCGGCAAGCTAGACTAGCTTAACATGTGCCAGCTGAAAATGAATCCTCGCACTTACGGGGGCGCGGAGGCTTCCGCCGCATAAACAGCCTCCCTGACTGTGTTTTTCTTGAAATCACTTTTTACTCATGCGGAGCGGCATTTTGCTGAAATTTCGTAGCTTGAGTTGACACAATTATACATAGCTGGCAAAAATTTGCACTGAAATGGTCAGTAATTTCGG
Organism: Semibalanus balanoides; assembly: GCA_014673585.1. Taxonomy (NCBI): domain Eukaryota; kingdom Metazoa; phylum Arthropoda; class Thecostraca; order Balanomorpha; family Balanidae; genus Semibalanus; species Semibalanus balanoides. Next base: position 10,137 of record VOPJ01014352.1, read on the forward strand.
AACGATAATGATGTTTTTAGTTGGACGGATTATTAGTTGGCGAAAAGACGGTAAATATTGTAAAAATCGTAAGAAAGAAAGGGTTTTTGCAGCAACAATTGCTAACAGAAAGCGACAAAGATCGAAAATGGGACATTTTAATTAAAAAGGCCAACTAGGATTCACGAAATCTTTGCGTTTCTTAACCCTAAAACTAAAAACATGTGAAAAATCACTTAAAAAATCAAAATTTTCAAAGGGACTTTGGAAAGACCCAAAGATAAATGAGAGAACTAAATGTGGACAATACCCAAACCAAATTTCAAAGCAATTTGTGATCGATGATGGCTCCATTAGTGAAAGAAACTAATGACGTCATTGTTTATCACTTTTTTGGACTTATTTTGATCAGATACCAACAAATAAATACACTCTCTGTATTTTTTAGACGAAACTGGTCGAGGGCCATGCTTTTTGTTTACATTTATCAGTTTCTAATTTTGAGGTTTTTTGACGAAAAAAACACATTATTCTTGACATGATCGAGTCGAGGTCATTCACTTGACCTGGAAGTTCACCCAATGACTGCAACCTAAAAATAATGCATATCGTTAGATTCCTCACATGACAGGCAACATGCTGGTTCTTATTTGTATTCGCAATCAATGACAATTCAAAGCAAGTTCCTATAAAAACAGACGTTTCGACAAATCAGAGTGGTCATACAGACAAGTACGCTATCAGGTTACATATTAAATGCAATCAATTAATTACAACATCACATATATATTAATATATATAAGAATATAACTCATCACATCAAGCACACAGAAGCATGATGTAGATGATGAATAAACTTAAAATATTTTAAAAATAATGTAGAATTGTAATATTGAAATAATGTGAATTGCTATTAAAATAATGATACCATAAGCACTGACGAAAGACCTCATGATGTCGGAAACGTCTTTTATAGGAACTTGCTTTGAATTGTCATTGATTGCGAATACAAATATCATGTCTGATACTATATGCTGGTTCCTACCGCGTTGCTCTATGATGCTTGGTTTGGAAGTTAACAGGGGATCCTGTCAGTCCCCCTCCCCCGTACGGACGAAGGTGTGGAGGTGAAACGTAAGGCGAGGGTATAATGTTGTATAGAAGTGACCCTGGCAGGAAACATTACCCGTCAAGGTGAGACGGCCTCTCTCTGCCTGACACTTAGTTAAAATAAATTTACCACATATATTCCATATTTGTATATGATAAAAGACAAAATTGAACGAAAAGACTGATGAATAAAAGAAATGACCGACAAAAGCAAGACAGAAGACGCCAGATTATTTAATTCATTTTAATAAATGTTTTAGTAGAAAATAGCTAGAGATTTTGACAATGCCTTCAAAAGAATAATTATAATAACGATAAATATGATATAATCATATTCACTCAAATAAAAGTAACCAGAAACAATCACACACAATAGAATTAACAAACAATAAAGAATAACAAAATCAGATCCACAGAGATAAAATTAATCAAATGTAGGATATATACACTGAAAGCCACTTGTGAAGGAAGGGAAGACAGATATGTTAAGAACCCACACTTATATATCAGCAATAATTAGAAGAGAGAAGGGAAGATGCCGAGAAATTGCCACCAACAAACACCAAACACTAGAGATCCAGACCTCATGCAACATCAACACCACTACAAACACATACACAAAGATGAAGAGAGAACGACAAGAAAGATAATAGGGAATAGTCACCTGACACCCAGTCAGCGCCTGACGCTTCCGTAACAACGACGTTACTGGGTAACGGCCCCGCCCTCTTGACCAGCCGTACGGGCCACTGCACAGTACACAAGTGACACCCGATTGCGTCAAATAGTCTGCGGTGAGCGAGCATTCTGTGACCGGTTGTCTGTCTGTGATGAAGAGTAGCAGCGCTGACTGGAAACCCGCTTCCGAGAGTCTCCGGTACAAGTCAACGGGTTAACGGGTCACTGGCTTACCGGGTCAACGGAAGAGCGGGTCAAGCAATCTCTCTACAAATGTAATGTGTTAACGAGTTTACGGGTGAACGAGTTAACCAATACACATTCACTAGTCAGATACATTTGGAAAACGTGCGCAGCAACGTGTCACAACGAGTAATCAAATCATAGCGGCAAGCGGCTGTGAGGGTTAGAACCCGGCCGTAGTCGGCTCACCCCTCCCCCCCCTTTCATTGGTGTCCAGCGGACCGATGCTGGCCGGGTGACTTGTGGGAAGGAGGAGGTGGGGGGGGGGACTCTATAAACTTGCCCCTCTGGTCGACTGACATGCTAAACTAGGCTGGTGTTTAACACCATGCCGGGGCCGACATGGAGATCACAACATCTGTCTGCCGCAGGAGGGAGAACGGGTTACAGGCCGTGGTGTGACGGGAGACGAAGACGCGGAGACGCGGAGACGGGTGACGGGCGACGGACAGTGGCTCAGGCTGGCTCAGCGAGAGAGCTTCAGACCCCCACCCACTCTCACCTGTGCCGAATTGTTGCTGTTGTTGCAGTCTACGTAATCTCTCATCGCAGATATTATTACTGATCCATCCATACGATGTCGTCCCAACCGCGTCAGTTTGTTTTATGGGTCCGCGAACCAGCCGACGCGTGGGGTATCGGCAGGGGGGTGTACTCCGGCTCCTTTAAAGGGATTATGCCACCTCGGGAGGATTTCTAAAAAGTAGCTTAAATGAATGCTGGGAATTAATGATCATG
>VOPJ01014353.1:0-13606 GCA_014673585.1 Semibalanus balanoides
CTTTCTGCGCCAGCGAGCAGCCGTTTCGCTTCTGTTTTACGTGGTGCCATACTATTGGTCGCTAGAAAGTAACGTCATAGTGGCCGCCTTACGTGGACACTGGACATGCTATTGGTCGATAGGCAGTGATGTCATAGTGGTCGCCGAGTCTATATCCACTGAAGGGATGACACCCCCTGAACTCGTATCCGATCTAATTTTCGTGACGTCACGAAAACACATCAAGAACGTTTAAAAAAAATGACGGAAAGTGGTCTAAGATGGGTGTAAAAAATATATGAAAAAATGATAAAAATATGGTGATTTTTTAAAGCGTAAAAACCCAATACCAGTCCCGCACCCCATTCGGCATTTTTAATTTTAAACGACAGCATGATATACTAGCCGTTTTCACGATGGATTATTTTGCGCGAAATGTTTCAAAACATTTTAAAATGTTTTAAAATGTTTTAGTGGTAGCCGTTTTCACGCTGGACTAATTTGCGAGAAATGTTTTAATCCTCGCCCTACGGCCCTGTATAGGGCGAGGGTTGAACATTTTTTCGCAAAGGTATTACAAATTGACAGTGCACGGTGCACTGTCAATGTTTAATGCCCTTTGCCGCTAGAGTGTGCTACGCCGATGTGAGATGCAGACATGTCAAACCGCGTATGTCATGCTATCGTTTTAAATGATAAATGCCTAATTGAACTGAACAGATGCCGCCTCGCATTAAGAAAATGTATATTTGAAAGCAGTGCATGATATTCAGATTAGTGCAGTCATAATTGAAAGGAGTGCGTCGATTTTGGTGGTAGTGCTTGTAAATTGTGTGATCACCCGCCGAATTTTAATGCACTTTGCCGAAATGGAACGTTTCCATGATAGGTGCATTGTTTTTACATCACCTTGCACTATGCTGTATTGTCGAAATCGAATGTACTATCGCTGAAGAATGTGCGCCGTAAAAAGGTGTAGCACCTACAACACTTAGCCACTGAACTGAACTGCTAACACGTGGACGTGCAGAATCCTGCATTATCTTGACTACAACCAGTTAATAATTTTGTCCGCCACTGTAGCTCAGTGGGAGAGCGTTGGACTTCTGACCTATCCCGGTAGTGGCGGCCCGGCTCGAGTCGCTTCGGCGCTCGCTTTTTGCTCCTGACTGGGATGGTCTGCGGTCGTTGGCAGCGGTCGCACTCAAGGCCAGGTAATGTCAGTGAGCGGGGCGGACCGTGTCCACTAGTCCAGGTATGTCGGGCACGTACAACTTTCGTCTCTAAATTCTACCGGCTAACAGGAATTGCGCGATCGGGTGGTGTCAGGACCAGCGCAACAAGCTCTGCTTGGCGCGGGTTCCGACCTCGGAAAGCCATCCATACCAAAATATTCGGAATAGTTTTGTGTAATGTCATCTCCAGCAGCACAGGAAGGTACCAGCCAGTTTGCAAACTGGTACTCGTTGATCACCCTTTTCTGCGTTCTGGCGCTTATGGAGATGGAGGAGATGATGGCTTCTTGCAGCAGCCGCTCCCTCCACTATTGCACTTATTATAATCCTTTGATCATCCGCTGACATCTGACGTCTCTTGGGCACGCGGCTGGGTCAAAGTCCAGCAGTCGCGTCCCGTGTCGGCATTGCTTTAGACTCTTGCCGCCCTCACCTTCAAACGGTGATCGCCGAATCGGCGTTTGATTGCAATTATGTCATCTTATTGCGGAAGAGTCGACGACCTGTTCGAAATGAAAAATAATATTTAAAACATTGTACAATATATGGTATGATAATATGATATATGTCTACGGAATCCGATATACATAGGCGGGGATATGATGTATGTATTTATATTATATATAATCATACATATATGATATGAGATATCTGCTCTTTGCCCCCCAATACCTCTGTGTTCACACAAAGCTAGCAAAAATTACAAATTTTCTTAATGCGAATCGGCATCTCTTCAACTGAACGTGGCATAGTGGATGTCATATCGTCATGGCACACTGGAACTTAGACACTATTTTAACACTTTGACACATTTCATTAAATAAATATATATTATCTGTTCATATTCGAACGGCGTCAATGGACATCGGCAGGGGCATTCAATATCGACATGGACATTACATTGTGTTGTAATTTTGCCGTCAATGAAACTGAATGACGCTTGCCTAAGTCAACTAAAACTTTGCTACCTCTATTGGACGCTATCAGCTCCATTGCATTATGTCCAGTGGTGGACAACTTCCGTTACTCCGTTACTCCGTTACTAACGGAACTACTTTTTCCATAACGGAGTAACGATCTCGTTACTTTTCAAAACAAGTAACGGACTGAGTAATTTCCGTTACTTTATAATCAAGTCCGTTACTCCGTTACTCCTAATTTTGTGTTGAGATAATGGGCTGTTGTGAAAAGGACGGACACCACTAGTGGATACAAATATAAGTAACATATAAAAAGCGATCTCTTACCGAACGAGTGTTATATTAGGTCATCTTAGGTCAGTGACCTCGGTTGACCTGTGTAAGAAAATGACCCCAGTGGAACTATTTGTCAAATGAATGCCAAATTTGACATCATCGTCACAAAACGCTAAATATTGCCAGAGGCCAAAGCAAGATGCTATTAGCAACCCATTTTCCACACGCCGACACCATAAGTTTAGGGCCAAGCCCCAGCTAACAATTTGGCGTTGTCGCTCGTTGTGACAAAGTTTGCAACACAATACACCAACGTGGTGATAGTGGTTATTTTGTAGACCCCAAGAAAGTTGTCAAAAAAATTCTTGTGAGCTTCACAAACACGTTGAAACAACGTTGCTACTACGTTACTTTTTGACACGCATCGCTAACGTTACTCTATGAGGCTTGACATTAATCTTAGCCAACGGATTGTACTATGCTTATTTAGAATAATTGTACCGACATTGCGACGCTGTTCTTACCGAATCACCTAGGAACAACAAGTTGTGACATTCAGTACATGATACACACGTTTTGCCTGTAACGTTTACCAGCGACGTTTATAGACATTTGTTATTCACACCCATTCACGACGTTGTCCGCAAAGTTGTTAAAACGTAAAATTCCAACTTGATTTTTCACAACGTTGTTACAACGGTATCTGTTACCTGGGAGGTCAGGTCGTGTGAGTACAAGACTTTTGATTTTGATTTGATGATTTTTTTATTTTTGATGATGAAATTGATAAATATAAATAAAATGGTATGTTTCTAGAACCAGTTTTGTCTTAAAAATACAGTGATGACATTTATGTGTCTCTATCTGGTTAATAAAAGCGATGGGCACGGTGAGGAGACTTCGCAGTCTATGTTGCAGCCCTAGGGGCGCCGCCTGGGGCAGAGGGGGCACGTGCCCTCCCTATCGGGCCGACTTTCACACTATAATGTTATTGGCGATATCCCTGCTTGCGACTTTTAAGGGGTTCTGCTAAATATAGGGGTTTAAATCCGGATTTTTTCGCGACATTTTTTGGGGAGGGGATCTTTGCTGAGGGGGCTTTTGGAGATACCGTGCCCCCCTTGTCGAATGTCTGGCTGCGCCCCTATGCAGCCCATATCATGTTACGCACTTTTCATAAAAAAAGACATTTTACTTGTTTCTGGTTGTCAGTTCTGCTATGTTTATCTTGTTTTAAGTTGGTTTAATGTTCTTAAACTTTTGATTTCTCTATTATCAATTATCATATTTAATTTCGCGAAAGAACAAAAATCATCTCTTCGGTGTTCCATGACGCGGTTTGTACTGCTTGAGATAGTCCCGTTAATGTATCTGATCACTACAGGTAAAAGAACTTAACTTCTAAAAATAACGCCATGAGTTACTTATAGTTAGGAAGCCAAAGTCAGTCAAAAGTAAATATATTGTTTGGAATTTGGTTTGAATGTCGTTCATACGTGGTGCTCATTTTTTGCATTCAGAAATTTTAATTTTTTGACAAACTTATTTAAAATACAGTTTTTGTGCATTTTTGGGTCAAAGACACAAAATTTTGCAAATCCGAGATAGCAATTTAGAAAACAGTGTTATTTCCATTCTTTTGACGGTTTTTGTTTGCAATTTACTTGAAAACTTGATTTTCTATGATTTCTATGATTTTCTATGATTTAAAACATTTGTCGTTTTTTCACGAGCATTATCACGCACGTAAATATTCACGGCATTAAACAATTGTGTTTCAATAATTTGATAGCTAGACCTAAATCATATACCTTGGCTTGGCCATACCAGATTTAAGGGGGCACTATTATATGTGTGCCCCCCCTTGTAGATTCAAGGGGGCACAGTGCCCCGGTACCCCCCCCCCCCCGTTCCGCCGCCTATGCTTCTGTATAAGCTCTTTTAAGTTTTCGTTCAAAATATTATTTAATATTCCAGCGGCTACAATTGATGCACGGCACTTCTCCAGGAATATGCATTCATGACAGAAAGGCTTTATATAAAATGGCGACGAAAAGTGAAGTAATCCTCTGTTCTACACAAACCACCTGGACCTGACACACCGAGGTGAGCGTACCGAGTGTCTGCTGGGAGCGTACCGAGTGTCTGCTGCAGCAGCTGGGTGACGTTGGTGACGTCAGGCGGCCTCAGGTCGGACGTGGCTCCCTCGCGGTAGACGCGGGTGACGTGCAGCACCAGCAGTGTGACGAGACCTACCGGCACCGCCCTCAGCAGGGTGCGTCTCTTCATGGTGGTGCCGACGGCCTGCCACCACCGGCCCTCATCGGTCTTTCAACACAGATTCGCTTTCGCACCGTCGTCCTTACGCTCACATAGCGCCATCACACCGCAGCCTGTCACGCCGCAACTCGTACACTAGTGGTTGCACCCACGTTGAACCGTCCTCTCACCCTGCGTTGAACCCACCGCAGCTAGCCAGCTGATTGCAGCTGCCGCGGGCACCTCTTCTCTCCTCTCCATCTCACGCGAGGGGCAGTGACCCCGGATGAGGCCGCTCGGCGCCGGACAACTGCAGGGCCGAGACGGAGCATGCGCAAGGACGCAACAAACCGCGGGGGGCACGAGGGAGGCAGCGCCCAACCCCAACTTTTTTTTTCGAGGGGGAGCGTCGCCCCCCCCAAAAAAAAACTTTTATGACGATCTATATCTCCTGTTTACAGTTTTCTGATTAATAAAGTCGTATACAAATAATCACATCAATGTGAAAGTTCAAAAGTACTCGATTATTAAATGCTTGTAATTTATAGGTAGATATGTAGTTATCATTGCTTTCTAGTCAAATTCGAGTTTGTTAAGCGATTTTTAGGATAGTTGAGCTGAATCGGTGAAAACTCACAGTTTGATAACGATATCACCAGCACAGTTGGCTTTAGTTATAAACGATCTAAATCCACATAGAAGCCTTAATTACGTCAGCAATTTCAGAGTTTTACACTTCATGATTACAGTTAGGGTAGAGTGGGGCAAAGCGCCCATGGCGGGTAAAACGCCCACCCATCATATTTCGTAACCATTTGGACATTTTGAGCAAATATGTATAGCTGTTTGAAGAACATTGGGGAAACTTGCTTACTGTCATTTTTTGGAGCGCTAGCTCTGTTGCTGAGATTTGCGGCGAGGGTAAGTGTTTTGTCAAATATTTTTACGTTTTTGAGGTTTTGTTCTTTTGCTTAACTTTGTGGATTCCCTGTAATGAGGGATGTGAAATCATGTTATGGCAAACGTAGTTGGTGTGAAGATTCATTTGGAAATAAAATTTGTTAGTATAAAAATTAGTGGCGGAATGTTAGGGAAAGCAGAAACGTAGTCAATGAGCTGTGAGGGGTAAAACGACCATTTACAAGTGGGGCAGCGCGACCCACTGGGCGTTTTGCCCCCCATGAAGCAGGAACTAATGAAATTACAAATGAAAATAAAAGTTGATGTGTTCATAATGGAATTTGAAGAGAATATTGTGCTCTCTCGCGCCGTCTCTCGCCGGAGATGAGTGTTTGCTGGTTTAGGGAACTTCTGAATTGACCGGTGTTGCGCCGTCACTGATAGCAAAAACCATGCACAAATTGTTTGCCGTCCTGATACTCGGTACGTCGGCGCGGCCTAGGAAATTGGGCTACGGGTCGCGCTGTTAGTTATTTGATAGATCGATGATGACATGAGTACATAATTAACAAATTCATCCACACTATTACCTAGTACTTTAATCAAAGTGGGCTGTGTGGCGTGACTGCCCATAGATGTCGGGCCGTTCTGCCCATAGCTGTGGGCGTGTGCTGCCCCATAGCTGGGCAAAAACGCCCGATTTGCAGGGTCGGATGTTGACAATTGACGTATATAAGCAGGACGGAGCGCTACGCCGTTCGATGCATTATTCGAAATAAATATCATGAATGATCTACCATGTTCATGTCTTTGTCCTTTCCGAAACGAGTCCCATTTAGTAATGGCATGGATATGTGCCAGAGAACAGTTGGTGGGCGCTTTGCCCACCCACTCTTACGATTGCCATGACGATGCTGGATTTTTGCCTCCTATGCATGTTTGTTCTCTAACTGTATATTTTGGAATATCTTTACACAAAATTATTCAATTTTCAACCAAAACGCTAACGTATGAGTGAGTGGGGGGGGGGGTAAAACACAAACCAAACAAATCTGGATAGCCAAATGGGGGAATTAACGTTTTTTATTATCCGTTTTCTCGTTGGTTCTACTGACTGTAAGCACTCATTTTCTCGATTTTTCAAAACATTTTATTTGTTTTTTATTGGATATCAATGCTCGTAATATTCAACATATATACAAATGTGTTTCCATACATTTGATAACTAACCTAAAATCATGAACCTAAACCATTACCAAGTTGTAAGGGGAGTAGGTAGTTTGGATATGGGTGCACCCCTTAACAAACTCAACGGCACGATGGCTCCAGGTGCCCAGCCCCCGTTTCAGCCGTCTATGATTCTGAGGATTGATTTTATTTGATCTTATTTAGTATAAAACAAACCACGGCGAAAGCCCATTTACGGATGAGTCAAAGACATACAACCTTCATACATCACACATTCTACCTATTACATCGAATGACAAATGACCAAATACCATGAGAGTATGTTTGATAAAATTATAGTCTCGCTACCTATGCAACAACAGTGTCCTAAAAAAGTAAAAGTAGAATACCTGATTATATTTCAGCAACGCTGCCCACCATGGAATTAAACAATGCCTCTTCACTACATGCAAACTTAAGAGCTTTGGCGAATTCAATGATAGTTTAACAAAAGAAAATCAGTCTTCTGGCATTTCCTGCAGAAGCCTGTGTGCAGATTCGCTGGCAGCCGCGTTGAAAAGAAGCTGCTGCGACCGAATTCACCCTACCACCCGGGCGGACACGAAACAAGTCCTGTGTGGTCGTGTGCGTCGAGTGGGAGCAGACAGGTGAAACATTGACACTAGATTTTCACAGTCAAGACGGCGACGAAATACAGAATGCAAAAATGTTATGTTGGCTTGAATGAAACGAGCTTTAATGGACTGACATATAAAATGTTTCAGCAGTGAAGCATAGTCCAAGGCGGGACAGCGGCGCTGAGTTTTACATCCTAACCACATAAGAAATATGTGCTGCAGACGGTCGAGGCGTTTACCGCGTTTTAAGTGGGTTGCTGCGGCCCCAGACCAGACAACACTACCATATTCAATCACGGACCTTACATGGGCGTTATACGCTGCCAAATATTGATTTTGGTGATCCGAAATCCAGGCGTCGATGAACATGGGACATTTTGATAACTACGCAAGTAAGCAAATTTGGCGAGCATGCGGTTGGCCTTGGTGAGCCTTACGTTGAATGACATACATGACATGATCGCGCGAAATGCAGCTTAGCATCTAACTATGACGCCTAGGTCGCGCATCTGCTTACACTCTCACAGTTGATGGCATCTGGAATGAGCATAGGTGCAATGAATGGGGGCCTTTCGAAGGGTGAATGAGATAGTCTTGCATTTAGCTGGATACGCATGATATCAACCAAATTCCTTCTGGATGATGTTATCATCGGCCATTCCAGAAGACCCAGGTGCAATTTGTGTTATGTGAACCCTATAGGGTCAGCCGAGGTCATTCGAGGTCACCAACAATATTTGTAATCATAACTCTTGATACAATCCAGTTGAAGAAGTGAAACCAGCACCAATGTGTACATGTCAATAAATCGGTATATGAGAGACGTGTCTTGACGAGACACGTCTCTCAATTTGCAACAAGACCCATTTGCGTTACCACTAGACCTTGACCTGAGGTCAATTTTCTAAGTTGACCTTACCTGGTCATTGTGAATATCGTTCAAAGCGCCTTGACGAGACGATCAACACGAAAGTGTCCAAATTATTGCCTTATCTTGATTAGGTACAAAGTTATTTGTGAGAAGAAGAAAAAATCGTCAAAAAGACCTTTTTGACCTTTGATGATCTCTGAAGCATAAACTGTTGGTCTGAAATGAAATTTGAGAATACGTTCTTGATTGCATTTTTCAAGAGCTTTCGATTGCTTTCCCGTTAGTTTCTAGAGCTATCATAGTTTACGAGATATTTGGTGGCTTCTGGAGCAAAGTCCTGAAAGTAAAAAATCTTACCTTTGATGACCTTTGGTGACCGCAATATTGACTGTTTAAAGACATGACCGAAATAGTTTCCAAATACTTTTTGACGAGCTTTTAAAAGGTGTTTCCCTTTCCCGGCACGGCGAAGGTGGCGCCGAGCACCGGCAGACGCGGGTTAAACGCACAGACAGTCAATAAATCGGCTCCTATGATTTATGTATCAGACACTTGTATCATTCTTGGACTTGTATTGATATCAGGCTAAGGCTCAGATGACGGATGACCTTACATCAGGCTAAAAGTCATCCGAGGTCACGCGAGGTCAAACTGTTGATTACGGTCAGAAGTCATTGTAATACACGTTTATTGTTTTTTTGTTGCGTCTAGAGCGTGACAGATAACCTTAGAACAATATTAGTTTCATATAACTCAAGACAAAGTATCAATACAAAACAGAAATGCATGGTAATGCCGTGAAAAATTGTCGATTTTGGTCTTTGGAAGGTCATAATTGTCAGTCAGTTGTAATGGTGTCTTATCAACTTTAAATCTCGTACACGTCAAATCTCGTCAAGTTTCGTCGAATTTCGTCATGTGACACGGTTCTATGATATTTGTTATATATTCATTTTCTAACATCTGACAATTTCGGAAAATATGCCAAAAAACGAAATTGTGATTTTTTATCTAATGAAATTAAAAAATCAGAGATAGCAGTTTCATATTCCAATCTATTGTCAGTTAAAATAAGTCTAAAAATAAATGTAGTGGTCGAGTTAGTGGCGCAAATAGGTAATACAACCAAAAGCGACTAGTTCAAATCGGGCAGAATTCTGAAGTGAGGCACGATTTCACGCTGAGAAGGTACTCGTTGGCTGGCTAAAATCCTGTCCCCCCAACTAGAAGATAGTTCCTGCGTCCCTGGAGGTATCGCTTTCTCTAATCTCAGACGACTTGACCTTGCACTGCAGCAGAGAAGGCACGCGAGCAGAGGAGACAAATGGGTGCCAATGGTAGGTATCCTACATGCATAGGCGTCGGAAGTGGTGTTGTAGGAGTGGCAGCTGCCACACCAACGTTGGAACTGGTGTGGCGGTGTCACACCAACTTTTGAGTCGTACATTTATTTTATACTCGGTCTCCGAAATGCAAGCAAATAAAGAAGTACAAACGCGATTTCTCCGGTTTCCGAAATGCAAGCAAATAGGGTATGAAGGCGATTTGTAGATGGCCTTGGATTCTGACGACAATCAATTTATTCACGTCAATTTATTTGTTTTTGTTTTGTCTAAAGCACGAAAAATGGCTTTAGAACACATTGTTTGTCCCATAGAAATCGAAGTTAAACGCAAAAACGGAAATGTATTTGTATGCATGTTAACCCGCGCGGCGTAGGAGGGGGTAAGTAAATATTACCCCCTTCCCGGATTTTCTCAATCACTTGAAAACTATATCAGATAACGACGTGAAAGTTTCAGTACCTTATGCAGCATCAATTTGACGTCTTTCTGAAGAAAAAAATCATCAAAAATGAATCAGAACTGCAAGAGATAATGACGTTTTGATGACGTCATGTCATGCCATTTTTGTTTGCATAACGATAAATGTTTGATGCATCGTAGAAAATATAGCTTAAATTCAAATTGCAAACGCAAAGTTAATAAAGGAATAAAATTTAATTGTCTACAAAATGGCAATCTCAGATTTCCGAAATTTTAGGTTTTTGACCCCTTCTAATTCAAAACACTGTTTTTTTCGGAAATATCCCCCCGAAATTGAAATTTTTCAAGATATTAAAAAAACGGAATATAGACATAAAGAAATAAAGACATAAAAAGGAGTGCAACAAAGAGCCTCCAGGGCCCATACGAGGTTGCACATATCCCCCCCCCCAATCCCACCAGATCTTCACCCTCCAGTCCAACCCCAAAGCCTACACTTTAGAAAACAAGTGGGCTAATCCCACGCAGTATTATGAACTAATTCCCCTTCTCTGTGTATTATAGTATTTATCTAATTAATGTTTGAAGGAGGCAGCTGACCACTAGCCAGTAGCACATTCCCCCGGTTAGCTCTATTTCCTAAGTCTCACCTACACCTACCCTTCTGCTGAGAAAAATGACTAGTCGAGGCTCTACTTCTACTTTGTTTATCTACGAGGTTTATGCTGCAATGATCTTCTACTACGATTTTTCCGACCTACTGAATGTCAATTCTCATCCCTTTTAATATATGGCAAGAGAATGTCGCTAGCAACCATTCACCAAATTTGATATACTTCAATAAGACTTCCTCTATAGCCGGCTATTATCTAAGGTGTAGAAACAATACACCGAGATTTCTTTAATCTCTTTCTTCATAAGGCACACTTATAAAGACAATTTACCATTGTTGCCCTTTTCTGAACTCTTTCTAACAACCCAGCAAGTCTTTCTCATATGTTGGAGACAGGCTTGCACGCAAACTCTAGATGTGGTCTAACATATTGCACAATTACAGTTTAGTTATTTACCTCTTCACTTTTGATGGTAACATTATCTGTTTAGATAGCCCCAGCATTCTAAGCGCCTTTTTCTAGATTTATCGACCTTGATTCCGACGATTGATAGGTCTAGCTGTTACACGACCCCTAAAATCTCTTCCTTTTCAATCTGCTCTTAGGTTTTGCCCACCCATTTTCATGACTCGTTGTTTAGCTGGCTAACTCCTCCAGCGTGATGATCTTACATTTGCTCAAATTTAATGTTCATCTGCCATGCTTCAGACCACTAACTAGCTTGTCCAGGTCTGCTTTGAAAAACATCCTGTCATTATCTTCCTCGAAAATCCTGACAACTTTTAGATCATCTGCAAATTTCAATACTTGCTGTCTAAACTCTTCTCAATTGTATATATGAGGGCAGAACCAAGTGTAAGAAATACCTAAAACCCAAATTTCAAAAGTAATACTCTGTATTTTTCAGGTGACTGATTGCTCCCAAAGCATAAGTAGCTAATGACCGTCATTTTTTCAAAATAGCGTTTTTTGTCCTTCATTGTATTTTTAAGAGCTAATTACAGATATGTTAAATGCAATTTGAATGTGATATAGGAGAATAAACGCTTTGACCTAGAAACATGCATTGTTCATATTCATATTAGTCAGTTTCAGTTTTGACCTTAGTGGACCTGACCTTGACCTTGTGAGTCAAGTTTCAGTAAAAAATGGAACTGCTGCTATCGATTTTTACGACATGAAATACCCGCTAACAAGAAGTTGCAATTCGTGTGTCAACAAGACAATCGTTGACCTCTTGGTGGCAGTGACCTTTTGTGACCTGATCTTGACCTTGACCTTTGCGTACAAATTCACGTTTACTTATTGCAGGAGATGTATTAGACCTCTGAGAGCTTTATGTGCATTGATTGTCTTAATCAAAGGTTTCTAATTGAAAGTATGAACCATTAACTCAATTAACTCGTTTTATCCATATGACCTGACCGTGACCTGACATTTGACCTTACTTGAAGAAAAAAATGGCACGTGCTTCATTATGCAAGTGCCAATTTTTTTCTCGAAATTTGTCATGTTCATAGTTTGTGTCAATGTGGAAAAACCTACGAACACATAAATAAGTCCTATTAGATGCAATTTGATATCAAAACGGCGCTTTATGTGGAAGATTACATTTATCATATGGCGAAGACCGCTTGTCAATCAGATGCGGGACTCCGAAGATATAAACCTCTGAAAAGCGTTATGGTCTGGCCGGGCCGGGTTGGCTGCTGATACGTGATACAAATCCGGTATTCAGTGAGGACTCGCTGCGCACTTCGCGCTCGCTCGTAACGACTGACTCAAGACCCTATATCCACTGACTGCAAGGATATTGATATCAAAATGCGGGCGAAATTAATCATGCTTATTGGAATAATTTTCGTCTATGCTATTTTGATAGCAGCATCCCTTTTGTGACGTAGGCTAGATTTTGATGTGTTCTTGGCGCATATATGACAAAAGAGATGACGAAGGAATGGATATATGACGAAATGCTTCGCTTATTCAGATTCGCTGTACAATAATGTTTGTTTAAATGACGTCATTGGACTTGCTTTGAGATAAAAGCGGACGAATAATCTGTGTATATGGCGTCCGTCTGCGATCCCTTTGCCTGTGAGGACCAGCAGTGCTCCAGAAAGCTTGTTAGATTAGTAATACAAGAACGTTTTGGGGTAAATCCATGTTGTGAGACAGGCAGTGCGCAGGGGCATAACCACGATCTCAAAGTTACTGGGTACACTATCTGACGAAAAACTAGTAGTCCTCTCCTAAATATAGACCCCCCCCCCAAAAAAAAAAGTGCTGAGTTTTTTACCTTTTCTATTTCACTTGTATTAATTTTAGGTCTATTGTATACAGCTGCATCATTGGAAACTGATGGGCTGTCGCGTCTCCCTAATAATGCCGATAATACAGCCTACATCAAAGCCTCGTATGTTGTTATAGTTGCGCCCATACCGGGGCGCCACGGCTCCAGTGGCAGCAGGGTCACTTTCGGTCGGTTGAGGCCTGGCCATACAAGCTTTGATTTTAGGCGTTCCTCCTACATGAAGGGACAAACTCTCATGTTTAAGGTTTATTCTTGACATCAAGAAAGGAGCCTTCAAAACATGTTAGACTTCTTGTGTACTTATTATTGGAGTACTTCTTACTAAATATATGTGTTACATGAGTTATTTTTCAGTCGTTATGTGACGCCATGACGCTTCATGTATGCTCCTTTGTCGCCCCTGTTCGGCCCCAATCGTTTTGGAAAAATCGACACAGTGCGTTCACTACTGCTTTATTGAGACTTGATTTTACTGGTCATAGACTCGGCTATTCATCTATGACCTATTTAGGTATTAGGTAAACTAGGTAAACTGATTTAGGTATCGGCTATTAGGTAAACTGAAGTCTCACCCTTTTCTGTGTATTATCTTACTAGCTCAGGTACCTACCCGACGTTGTCCAGGAAATGCAGCTTTGCCTGCCTTGGAAATTAAGTTCCTGGACTT
>VOPJ01014354.1:0-10972 GCA_014673585.1 Semibalanus balanoides
CTACAATTTTACTACAGTAGTAGATTGTACAACTTCTTTATGAGAAAGAGCATGCTCTTTTTACGATGTTCGCTGCTTGTTCGACATTCAGTCCTTCACTGAGAAAATTAAAAACATCATTAATGGTGAAGTGGTTAAACTGCATGCCGTAGGAAAACCCGTCGTTTTTTTGTGTTACACCCAAGAACACCCGACGGGTGTTTTTTTAGTGTACCAACATCCCAAGAACAACTGATGGGTGTTTTGATGTTGTGTGTCATGAGTGTACTGTCACCCTTAAGAGTATAGGTGACTCCGCAATAACACCCTTAACCCGCGCGGCGTAGGGGGGTAAATATTACCCTCCTCCCGGATTTCCACAATTACTTGAAAACTATAACAGATAACAACGTCAAAGTTTCAGTATCTTATCCAGCATTCAATTGACGTCATTGATAAAAAATCATCGACAAAAATCAGAATTTGGAGATATGACGTTTTGATGACTCATTCATGCATTTTGGGTTGAATAACGATACATGTTTGATGCATCGTAGAAAACATAGCTTAAATGCAAGTTGCAAACTCAAAACAGTATCAGGAAGGTAATTTAATTCTCTACAAAATAACTATCTCGGAATTTCATTTTTTTTTGTTTAAAGTCCCCAATTTTTTAAACTGTTTTTTTCCGGAAATTTTCCCCCCAAAAATGATTTTTTTCAAGGTATTCATAAAACCAGAATATATATAAGATAACCAAGTGTAAGATATACACAAACCAAATTTCAAACTAATATCTTCATTTCTGAGTGACTGATTGCTTTCCAAGCATAAGTAGCTATGACGTCATTTATCAAAATAAACGTTTTTGGGATTTTCGACGTGAATGCAAGATATATGATTCATTAGTTGTAATTATGAGACAAAAACTGACCTAGAAACAAACTCATTGTTAATTCATATTCAGAAGCAGAACGGCAGAAGGTAAAAATAAATGATCAATTTTCAGCACCCAGACAAATCACATGTGGAATACCTCAGGGATCTGTCCTTGGGCATTGCTGTTTTAATTTAAAAATGTGATCTGAAATAGCATATCACAAAATGTAAAAGTCTTACATTTGCAGATGATAAAATATATTATCTAATGTGATCCAAGATGATGAATAATCTGAAGTTAAAATGAATTTGTGAGCTTCAGTCAATACAAACATGGTTTGCATGTAACAAACTGAAGCTTAATGTTGATAAAACCAGCTTCCAGGTCTTCACAAGTTAAAAAATCCAGTATTACCTGCACTTGACAATTCACAATATGGTGACAAGCATACGACAACAGTAAATCATAGGACTCCTTGTTGACTTGACTTGGACTTTCAAAGCACACATAAAGAATTTTTGCTCAAAAACTTCTTCTCAAATTGCACGGCATTGTGGCAGGACAAGGTGGGTACTTCGCGAAAAAGTTCCACCTTCTCTTGTTATACAATAGCCTTTTCCTTCCTCACATCAATTACTGCTGCCTGTTATGGGGCATAAATCATGACACAAACCTTCAATGCATCTTGAAGATACAGAAACGTTTAGCCAGAACCATTTTGGGTTTGAACTTCAGAGGACTCAGTCACATCTTAATTCAAAGAGAATTGGAATTCTTACTATGCATAGTATAGCAAAACAAGTCCATTATTCTTTGCATATAAAAATATAAATAAATCACAGCCAATTGTGTTAAGGGGGACATCCTTAAATGTAAAATATCTAATATAACCAGAAGCCCAGGAAATGTTTGAGATTCCCCTTTACAAGAACTATACATACCGCAAACACACTGTAAGGTTTTTCGTCCAGAAACATGAACTTTCATTACACAGCTTTTACCATAGCAAATGATATGAAATAAAACATTAAGACTAATGTGAAATCCTACCTTGCTACAGAATCAGTGCCGAAATGAGTAGACAGGAAAGAATGGAGTTTGAAATCATTGTGCACAATTAACCGAAAATACAAAAAAAGTGTCCTTGGTATGAAGTAAGACTAAGAATAAACTAGAAATGAAAAAAAGACTGGGATGAAGTAAGATTAAGAATAACTAGAAAATGAAAAAAAAGTCTGGCTATCTGTAGCAGGAGTAGATTATTCTTAAACAAATTTTTGTAATCATTTTTGGTTTTGTACTTATTTTACAGAAGCTTTGCTTGGGTCTGTATCCCTAAGTGTTCTGAATATTATACACAACTATAGTCCACCGTAACCTATGGCGCTGCTTCTGGGGGGGGGGCGACCATGCAACAAGACTCTGCTTAGCTGATTGGCTCCTGAATCCAGCATACACATGCATGAAACATGACAGAATAGCTCCCCGGAATGTCTGCTTTGAGTTCATTTACTAACCATGTATGATGAAATGCATGAATTAATGGGATCCTAGTAGGGGGCTGTCACTTGCTGTCTTCAGCGATGACACTATTGTCTCTTATATAATTACCATACTAACAATGGCATTCTCTTCCTATATGCTTATTAAGTTTCTTTCCATTCTTAAGCTGGGAGTGCCCCGACTTTTCTCTTTTAAGTTCTCTGGTTGTCACGTATGGTTGTTTGAGTCGCTGATAGAGGGCACTCCCTGTCACCTGCTCTTGGGTGGCGGTTAGAAAAAAAATCGTTTCCAGAGTTTTTCCTTAAGACCTGATCTGACTTTTTATGGTTCAAGTTGTAAAAATTGATTTTACTATCGATTTACGTGTAAAACAACCCCTAAAAAAATGTTCAAATAATTTATTGACCTCTTCGTAGACAGGACTTTATGTTACCTGATATTGACCTTGACCTTTGCATGCATATTCACTTCTACTTAATGCAGGATATGTATAACACCTTTGAGAGCTTTATGTGCATAATAGTCTTAATCAAATAATTTTATTGAAAATATGAACCATTAACTCAATTAACTCGAATTTTCCATATGACCTTACCTTGACCTGACATTTAACCTAACTTGAAAAAAATCGGGTATACATTCGATTCATTTCATTAAGATCGTTCGATCGCCGCATTGCGCGTCTCGATGTGGTTGTTGGTTCGGAAGATACGAGGGGGTAAAATTTACCCCTACGCCGCGCGGGTTAACGTGTCATCAAATGCAACCTTACGGAATATCGACGGGAATATGCTACGGGTGTGTGTCAAACGGCATACCGTAGAAACACCCATCGGGTTTTTTCTTCGGGTGTTACACCACAAGGAACACCCGACGGATGTTTTTTTCGGATGTATCATGGTTGTACACTGAAACCCTTAACCCTCGCACTGCAGGGGGGGGGGGTGATTTACGCCCCCCTCAGGTTTTTCAGGAGTAGCACAGCGCCGCCAAAATGTTGTACACCTGTTGGGGCATCAATTACACACACTTTGGAAAAGTTTTGACTTGAGGTCATCTCAGGTCAGGTCACAAGTCTACGTCAAGTGACGTCACCTTCAAAAATGTTTGCGTTCGTGCCAAAGCCACAGTCTTTTTGAAAGTTCTTGAAACTTGCAGGATTCATAAGAATATCATAACCTACAATTCGTTTTATCTCGGATTTTTCGTTCGGTGACCAAAGGTCAGGTCAATTTCCTTGACCTCCCCATTAAAGTGAATGGGAAATTAAACAAATGCTTCCCTTTAAGAAAAATATGACTTGATCATGCTATTTTTTTCAGAATCATGCTATATTAAGCACATTAATAAATGATTCAAGTGGCAATGTTGCTTTAGTGATTTCTACAAGGTCATCTGAGGTCATCTGAGGTCATCAGCAATGATTTGCTAATAACTCTTTTAGAAAAAAGATAGAGACGATTAGTTGACACCAATGTGTTCGTCTCGTCTGGCCGCGTTGCCCCATATGCAACATGACCTACCTGGGTCACCAAATGACCTTGCCTGAGGTCAATCTTGAAGTTACTTTAACCAGGTCACGTATTAATGTTTCAAGTGCTCAATGAGACAAAAACACATGGTCAAATGTGTTCGCGTATCTTTCTTAGGTGACATTGCTATTCACGAAAAACTTTTTGCTAAAACAGCATTTTACTTTCATGACTCTGGGCCTAAACTATTGATCTGAGATCCCAATTTTAGGACCTGGTGCGATTGAAATTCAATAGGCTATCATTGCCTCTACTAATTGTTTGTCCTAGCTTAAATAGTTTCCGAATAATTCGGGGTTTCTGAAAGGTATTCCTAAAAAGAGTCCTAAAACTGAGAAAATTTGACATTTGGACCACTAGGTGACCTCAATTCTGACCTGAATCCAGAAAGACGAAATGCTTTCGATAGAGCTTGACCTAGAGCTATCAATGCCGTTTCCGCTTGTCGCTACGTGAGGTAGTTTTGGAGACTCACGGGGGGGGGCGAATTCAACCCCCCCTGCAGTTGTGTTTCGGCGCGAATCCCCTTACAGTGCGTGGTTAAGAGTGTAGGTGACTCTCAATAACACCCTTAAAGGTGTCTTCCAATGACACCCTTACGGGAATATCGACGGGAGTATGCTATGGGTGTGTGTCAAACTGCATACTGTAGAAACACCCGTCAGGTGTTTTCTTCGGGTGTTACATCCCAAGGAACACCCATCAGGTGTAGTACACCCGAGAAACATCCGACGGGTGTTATTTGGGGTGTAACACCCGAAGAAAACACCCGACGGGTGTTTGACGGATATCAGTTTAACACACCCACGTAGTATATTCCCGTCGATATTCCCGTAAGTGTTCAATTGAATGACACGTTAAGGGTGTTGTTTGGGTGTAACCTATTTACTTCTTATATTGTAGTTGTATACGCCTGATACATACGAAAAACACCGTTCGGTGTTCTTGGGGTGTTGGTACACCCGAGAAACACCCGACGGGTGTTATTTGGGGTGTAACACCCGAATAAAACACCCGACGGGTGTTTCTACGGTATGCAGTTTAACACACACCCGTAATATATTACCGTCGATATTCCTGTAAGGGTGTCATTGGATGACACCGTTAAGGGTGTTATTGAGGAGTCACATACACTCTAAATGGTGTCAGTACACTCATGATACACCCGAAAAACACCCGTCGAGTGTTGTATGGTGTTGATACACTCGAGAAAACACCCTCGGTGTTCTTCGTGTAACACCCAATAAATCACCCGGATCGCCGGTGTTCCTACGGTATGCAGTTTAACCACTACACCATTAAGAGTGTTTTTAATTTTCTCAGTGCAGGGTACTTATTCTTTGGAGCTATAGGTTAGTCAAAAATAAAGATTTGGGTTTCAAATTTGGCTTGAGTGTTTTTATATGTTAGGTTCTGATACATGCATTCTGATTTTTCTGAAAATATTCCAAAACGTTGATTTTGAAGGCATTTTTTTTGTAAAAAAACACTGTTTTTCTACTATTGGGAGTCAAAAATATAAATACTCAAACATTCAAAATAACCATTTTCTAGCCCTTGCCATTTCTTATCCTTTGACGTTTATCGATTGCAGTTTGCTTTAGCAATGGCCTTTGCACGGCCTGTTAAGTAAGCTGATTTTTGCGTCAAATTCGTGTGTAGTGACGTCACTAAATGTGACACAACTAAAAAAATTGTACACAAATGCTATTTATTTTTTAACCAAAGACGTCCCATTGATGTAGGAGAAGATACTTGCAGTTTCGCGTTGATAGCGCTGCTCATTTTTAACTAGTGTGAACATTCCTCTTGGGGAGTGGCGTTATTCACCCCTTCTCCCAGACAATGAAGCTGGTTGAAGTGGTCAAAGAAGTTGTTTAGTTTTCATTAAGTTAAACATACTGATTCTATGTAAATTTAGTATAAACATAAATTTGAAATAATAGCAAGTTGTTCCCCGATGTGTTCAAAACTATTGCGATTTGTACCCTGTGACATCATTACACAGTTGAGCAAATACATACATGCATTGTATTTCGCATGCGGATTTTGCCACCCAGGATTAGTTTTGTTGCCATGATAACTCCTTCGCAGATTGTGGGGATAGAACTGTGATTTGCGATTTTGTTAACACTGCAAATTTATGACAGGTAAAGCGAAAAACAACTAAGCATTGCGCACTGCGCGGCGTTTTTTTAGAAGTGCATGTACGTCATTTGGCATAATGTCAACCACAGATCATACAACTTTTACGACTACACGAAGCTCACCACATTTGACACCGACGGCGAGCATTGCCGCGGGCAGTACCCATCCCACCTCGACTATCGCGCTGCATTATTGATGTGTGACGTCACAGTAGGCCATCGTCGATCCTTCAGTGCAAGGGCGTAGCGACTATGCTGTAAATATTGTAAATGCGGTATGCGCGGATCGCGACTTTTTCCGCTTAGCATACCAGCCGTCGAAAAGATCGTGAAATGTCTTAACGACAATCAGACATCCTTTGGCGGCCCCTGGTAATTTCGATACCGCGCTAGAGGATTTGTTGCCCCAGTGAAGACGTCTGTGCCCTTCAATTAGTGGTATCGTGCTTCGCCGTTTGTACGCGTATTATGATGTCTCGCGTGTGTCTCGTGGTGTGGTGTGACGTCTCGCGTGTGTCTTGTGGTGTGACGCCTCTGTCAGAAATTCCAGAATGCGCCAAAAGTGCCGGCTACGTTCACCTCATTTGCAGTAAATTACCCTCGGCAGTTGTGACGTGCTGCTACGTTATTTGACGTCATCGGCCTACTCGTTGTCATAAACTCGAGTAACAGCACAGCCCTTGCGCCACGCAGAAGTGCTAAACATTCCTTTATGTGCGTCCATCCGGTCAAAGACTATGTGCTGCAGTCCTGTGCAAGTGCGACCAGCACACTGTGATTATGGGTGAGCTCATCGCTTCGAATTGCAGGCGTTCGCGGTTATGCCGCAATCCAGCCGTGACTACGATCGTGCTCATCGCCTCAAACGCTCGAATGATGCGTCGCACCCTCTGGTCATTAGCGGTCCACCAGGCACCAATCGTGCCAACCAGGCACCAACCAACCGTCCACCAGGCACCAACGTTGCTGGAGCCGTGACCAGACTAAGCACGACTGTTGACACGTAAGAGTTGGGGCCGCTGGGGAAAACATTTTGCCATTCGGCGGTGGCAAGAGTCAATTTACTCTGAACAACACATCGCATTGCAAAGAAAATGTTTATGTGGTTGAAAAATAGCTGTCATGGTCATTTCTGGCCATTTTGGTTAATAAGAGTAGTTAACCGATATGACATTGCCTAATCACTAATGTAACATATACTGATTCTGACACTGATACTGGTATCATACTGATATAACATTGCTCATTGTCACTGCCACTGACACAATTTTTATCCGGAATAAGCACCTCTCTTTGCTTAGATTTTACCGAAGAAGTGGGGAAAAAACTAATAGATTATACCTACCATCTAATGCAGTTCACATATAGGGAACACAAGTTTTTAAGTCGCCTCCATCAGCTTGTGATAATTACATAAGGAAATCCCGGGAAACAGCTGGTCTTTTCCAACTCGTCTGTTTGTCTGGGTCACAGTCACTTTTAACACGCGCTTCAGTGGGAGGGGCTGACTGACAGCCCTTTACCACTGAGGTTTTTATTAAATACTTTTTACACATGAAAAGCATCTTGCTGAAATTTTCAGTCGCTGAGTTTAAAACAATTATTGTGAGCGAGCGTGAAGCGCTCGGCTCGTCCTAACGTGGTTTATGAGAGAAATCTGAATATGAGCGGCCCGGCCCGACCAGACCCGACCCGTGGCGACGCTTTTGAGAAGCTCATATCTCTGCAACCGCATTTTCGATTGACAAGCGGTCTTCTTTGCTGAGTAGCTCCATCCAACCTACCCAATCGCACTTAATTCTATTTTTACTTTAATTCGATTTTTTACTTTTACCAACGTTTTTAAAGGCTACTTTGTGGTTTTAATGGCTACTTAAAGCTGATGTTTTTACTGATGTTTTTACTGTATATTTACTACCACTGTACATGTGTTGCGTCTTTGTTGTATTGTGGGCTTGTGCTGCGTATAATGGACTTGCGTTATTTGTGATTTGCGTGATTTGCGTTATTTCGAACTTAGCTTCGTATAGTTTAGTGTGACTGCAGCCGTAACTGGGCTCATGGCCTGTGGTTGTTTTGAACCAATACATTACAATACAATACAAGACTTTAGTCGATGCAAACAAATGTGAGTCAAATGCAACAGGGACGTAGCCAAGGGGGCAATGGGGGCGACGCTTGTTCACCTGAGAAAACCAATGGACAAGTTGCAGGTGACCTAACCCCCTGTTTTTATGTATTTGATTGAACGCAATTTATTTTAAAATATTTTAATGTATGAGTCAATATTAATATAAAGTCCCCTGAATTATCAGGTTTTAATAATTAAGTTATTTACGAATTAACCATTCTGCCTCTGATTGGTCGTGACGCAATTTAGCAATAGTTCAGGCGCAATGATACCTGAGGTAGTTGTTTAGCAGTTCGGTGGACACATTGAATTTGTAAAATAGAGGTTCAACGCAAAAATTCAGCATCACGACAATTGCGTCGAAATTCAAAGCCACGTGATATGACGCATTCAAGAGATATCGCGTTCATTTGAATCATGCAACTTAACGAAACAACACAAAATAAAAATTGTGGAATCACCTTTGTGACCAAATCAATCATTCTTACCTCCCCCGGCGGGCGACGCTGACCGAATGGCCCTTCCTTGTTTCCCTAGGCACTTCCCTAGGCGCCTACTCGCCGCCGGGGTGGGCTCCAAGGACAGACGGAAAGGAAAGGAAAGTGAGCCTAAGATAAGAAGGTTAGAAGGGGGCGGGTGGGTGGCGTCTACTCCCACACAACCGCACACCGCCGAGGTTGTGCATGAACTGACGCGTCCCTCTGAGCATGTNCGTCGTCCGTCTTGTTACTGGCCAGAATCTCAGTTAGCGCGTACGCTAACTCCCCATTCAAACAGGCATGAGACATAATATTTATCAATATTGACTTAGTTACGTTATCAACTGTATAATATCTACAATATATTATGTGGTTTTAGCCACGTCACAGCGGTTTGTATGTAAACATGAAGTCCGCACATGCGTGGCTGCTGAAGTAAACCTTGCATGTGGTTCGATCGTGAAAAAGCGTGTGATGCTACTGTGCTGCTGCACTGGTGGATCCAGCCATCGTTTTTTTGGGGTGGTAATTTTCCCTGTGGTAAAAAAACTTATTCTGTGGTATTTTGCGCATTGTCTGGTATTTCACCTGATTCTTTGGTATTTGTGGGGAACTTTGTAGTATATTAAAAATATACCTATTTATCGGTACTTGTGTGGTGAAAATGAGTACTTATGTGGTAAAATTAGTATACCTTCTGTAACTGTGACTGGCCATGTCCTATTTCTAGTATATATAGTATTTTTTGCGGTCCTAGTATAATTCCATTCAATTGAATCCAGTAAGGGGCGCTTTAGAGATGTTTTTCTCAATTCAAAAATAGTATGACTTGATCAGAGAATGCTCCAGGCGCTACCAGGCCTGTGTGCAGTTTTTTTTGTATGGTTTCCGTTCTTTCCCCTCTCCTCTGTTCTCAATTCACTTGGATTTGAGTGATTTATTTTTTACGTGATGTGATGATTTATTTTAGGAGTAGTGCCCATACCAGTTTCTGGCTAGGGGGCCCTCCGACCTGTCCATTGGTCCCTTTCCGTATCTGGTCAAGCGGACACCTAAAACAACCTGCCCATGGCCCTCTGATTTACCAGCGACTCATCTGGTCTTCCTTGGAGCCCCTCCGGGCTGAACGAACTACAGTGTCAAAGCCTGCGCATTAGTCCTTGGGACCAATGGGGGGCACTTGCCCCTTGTCCCCCCTTCGCTGTATGTGCCCCATGTGCAAGGGAAATGGCCTTAGACTTTTAACCTAATGACTTCGCCACAAAATAAATGTTGACCCATCGTTAAATCAAATACCACAGGAGATGGAGCAAGTGGTTCTGTCATCGTCTAGTCCAACATTTATTGCTACTGCAAACAAAAACAAAAAACGACAAATTCAGGTGAAATACCCCCATCGATTGAGGTAAAATGCAACATTTTTGGAGGTGAAATACTTTACAGAATGTGGGGTGAAAAATACCACAGATTGAGGTGAAATAGCCACAGATTTAGGTAAATACCACAGATTGCTAAGGCCAGCCAATATCTGGCAATAATTTGCTAACTATGGAAAAACACTAAGTTGAAGTTAAATACGGTACTACAGATTCAGGCGGTTGTGGGCGTGAAATATAAAATGATTGAGATAAAAATACACAGGTTCAGGTAAAAATACCAGATAAGAAGGTTATTTTACCACAAATGTCCTTAAAAATAGGTAGACAAAGAATTATCTCCCGTTTTTTGTAGAGGGGAAATCGGTGGGAGGTCAAATGACGTCCATTTTTTTCTCGAAATAGCAGAAAAACAGCGACTCGCAGCGCTGCTGTGCGCCGCCAAATCTGGCACAACTGTTTGTTAATAAATTACTCACATTGTGTTACATGTTTTATCTTTCGTAATCTCAGGTCGGGTCGCCGAGTCACGTCAAGTGACCTTATCTCTAAAAAAAGCTCGTTGATGTTAAAAAGTCACAGTGCTTGACTGATGGACCTGAAAATCACTGTATCTAATCAGGTTAAAAGTATGTCCAACACGAGTATTTATAATATTGTATCGGTCACTGGTAACCTAAACCTAGGTCAGTTTCGTGACCACAACGTTATGACAACAGGACAATACACCTTTTCTTAATGCGAATCGGCATCTATTCAACTGAACGTGGCATACACATTTTCTTAATGCGAGTCGGCGTCTATTCAGCACAGTTCGGCATATCTCATTTAAAACGACAGCAGACATACTGTTTGACATATATGCACCTCACATCGGCATAACACACTCCCGCGGCAAAGGGCATTTAAAATCGACAGTGCACCGTGTCAACAGTTAACACTGGT
>VOPJ01014355.1:0-13606 GCA_014673585.1 Semibalanus balanoides
TCAGTCCGATCATTATCATCCCCATGCTCAGCTCAGTTCGATCATTATCATACCCTATGCTCAGCTCAGTCTGATATCATTATGTGTGTTATAAATATCTAGCCCAAGGCCCGGCCTTTCATGTTAATGAAGCAAGTTGGAAAGTACTGTTACCAAAATAAATTGTCGAAAAGTGTTATTAATTAAAACCAGTTTTTGTCGGCTTACTTCAAGCACGCTGTTAATACTAACGTACAATAAGGGCAGACTAATCATTTGAGGCAAAATAAAATACAAGTATTGTGGACGATGATCACCTCATTATAATTTTTGCCTCATTAATTACAGTATATTTAAAGCTTTATAGCATGCACAATAGAGTTTCATGAAACGCAAGGGAGATCATAAAGCAATGTATCTGCATTAATTTGTGAACAAACAAACACTAGTTACGTGGACAAACGAAGATGTAATGATACTATCAAATTTTTTTATCAAGTTTGTATCTGATATGCTATCAAAATTTTACCGATCTATCAAAATGGGTAAAATTTATGTCACGTAGTGTATCCATCTCACCATAATAGCACATTGTGTGTGCTTTGAGTTTCAGATAATTCATACCTACCCAAATACGCAAAGTTTGGGCTAAGATAATAGCATTACTGACGCACTAATAGGTACAATTGACAATGGTTCAGTGTAATTCACTATCTGATTTAGTGAATGCATGTAACATTGTAACAACAAATTATTCAAGAGCAATATGTGGTGCATTTACTGTATTTGAGTTTGTCCAATACAGGCGCGGATCCAGGATTTCGTTCAGGGGGCGACATACAAATGTTGTGCCCTCCGGGCGCGACCCGGCTCAGGGGGGAGCTAGCGCCCCCTGGATCTGCGCCTGCAATATAGATGAAGTCGTGCTTCAGTGGAAGAAATACCAGCAGCTTCATGCCAAAGGTGAATAACATGATTGCATTTTATGTTTGGAAATCCTCCTCGTGTCTTTACCGACCGGACGCGATGTCTTCCACCAACATAGGGTTAACATTTGAACAATATACGAATGCGTGAAAGAAACGACCATAGCCATGATTTTAATAGACCTATTTATTTGAAGCCTCTCGGTCGATGTGCCTGAGGAAACTTGCACACAAAAACACACATGTCGTAAAAAATCGCATTATTGAAAACAAAATGCATTCTCTGGTTTAGGAGCAGCGCGTACCGACGAACAACACCTTTGGAGGCGGTTGAGGCCACGACCCATCGGTCTCGCGCTGACATGCCCAGGCTGACCTGCCCACCGCGTCCAGTCACGGGACTGCCTGTGGCCGGCAACGACGGCGAAAGCAAGTAGTCCTTCACGTTGGGAGCTTATGCTTACAAACCGCCCGCTCTGTTCCCAACCCGGTGAGGGCGTTTTACTGGCATTCACGATGAGCTTACCTAGGGTCACAATCGTGCAGGGGCGGGTCCATTATATTTTCGAGTGGGCGGGGGCAGGGCATACGGGTGCATTTTTTCGGAGAACAGGGGAGCATTTTACCGGGAAGTTGGGGCACCGTATCCTCAAATATCAGTGGCGTATCTAATATTTTTCGAAGGGGTCGGCATTTTCGCCGTCAAGGGGGCTGCCGCTGGGGGCGTCATGGGCCTACAGGGAAACCAAAGGTTAATCAATAAAAAACATACAGTTCCTTGCAAAATTGCTTATTTCCTTACGCCTACTCATTAGTAGTTGTATCAAAAAACAAAAAACAAAAAAAAAATGAATAATTTGTCAAGCACTCTAACACGTAGGTATGTCGTCCGTCGGTAGCACGCATTTTCGTCAGTAGCACGTATATTCCAATACGATCATGGATATGCCTCGGTCTCGGTCTCGGTCTCGGTCTCGGTCTCGGTCTCGGTCTCGGTCTCGGTCTCGGTCTCCCTCTCCCCTTCCCCTCCCCCAAGAGTGCAGCAAACGTCAGATATCAAACCCCGTAAGCAGGCCTATTCCAGCGCCTTTGGCGAGGAAACTGGTCTGTTTACGAGGCCCTTTCGCACCTTCGGCGCGGTGGGTGGGGAGAGGGACGGACCCTGTATACCCTCTGCGCGGCGGATGCAGGGGGCGGCCGTCCCCTGTATCCGACCCTGCGATCGTGGCACCAGTAGGGGCGCAATATAGCCGAAAGGGACGGCTTTTATTATCTAGGGGCGCTTTCTCATGCCGGGGGCGGCATAATGTGATGCATGGGTGCATTGCACTAGACAGGGGCGGCTTGACATGTTCCGGGGGGCGCTTATGTGGTGCTCTCATCTAATGGAGGGTGTGCTACCTGAATAAAATGGACGGTATTTTAATTTTGATTGACGTTCTTTGATCCAAAGGAGCGGCCTCATCTGCCCCTTTGGATCTGCCCCCCTCATCGGCCTCATCTGCCCCCTTTACTTTTCGTCGAGAGGGACGGTTCAGCATCTTTTTAACTGAGGTGGCAAAGTGCCGGCACTGGGGAGACATTCTTCGTGACTGGGGTTGCAATTGCCACTCCAGTTTTATATGTTAAAATAAGCCCTGCAATCACCTATGGACTAGAAGGGTTCGTACCCCAGAAATCTACACTTAATTAGTTACAGCTCAAGTCAGAATCTGCATGTAATCCAAGGAAAAAACGCATTTATATATATCATACTCAACAATGTGTCTATTCATATCGTTGCAACCTACAACAAAATGAAATGTTCTATCTGAAACTCAGTTCATATTGTTTACCAATTTTGCATCCCATCGCACACTCTGAGGAACAGATCGCGGACTCTTTCCGGCGGTGAGATTCACATTCTTGTGTACCTGCTGCCAAACAGCAATGCCAGCATATGACGCAGGTATTGATCACAACAACAACAACAAAACATGACCCGGATGTTCCTGAAGTGCGCAACCGGACGGACACGGGACACACAGTAACAATGGAACCACAAAATAACCGATCAATGTTTGACAGACAGTGTCTGTCCAACAGGACTAAGTGGTGCTGACCAGACAGTGTCTGTCCCACGGGACCACTGCTGACCGTACAGTGTCTGACCCAGGGGACCACTGCTGACCGGACAG
This sequence comes from Semibalanus balanoides, assembly GCA_014673585.1. NCBI lineage: Eukaryota > Metazoa > Arthropoda > Thecostraca > Balanomorpha > Balanidae > Semibalanus > Semibalanus balanoides. The sequence goes on from VOPJ01014355.1 coordinate 3,083, forward strand.
TGTCTGTCCCACGGGACCACTGCTGACCGGACAGTGTCTGCCCCACGGGACCACTGCTGACCGGACAGTGTCTGTCCCACGGGACCACTGCTGACCGGACAGTGTCTGCCCCAGGGGACCACTGCTGACCGGACAGTGTCCACCCCACGGGACCACTGCTGACCGGACAGTGTCTGACCCACGGGACCACTGCTGACCGGACACCTGTTCCACAGCACCTTAGCTGAAGGATAGTGTGTGTCTCATGTGACCGCATTGGATAAGACAATGTCCGTGTCCCGGCACCCAACCCTCCCGTTCGCAACGGGAATGGGTGTACCGACAAGCCACTTCCTCTGCTTCTGGAAACTGATGAGGCATCCTTCCTTTGTTTATGAAAAGCATTTTAGTTTTCGCCGCAACATTTCCCTGTACATCAATCACGCCATATAAAGTGCGACTGTGGAAAGCCAGTGTGTACAGTGATCACCTAGTCTCCGACGATGGATAAGCTGGTGAGTTGAGACTGTGCTTTGAATTGTATCTATTGAAACTGTCGTCATTGTTATATAATATGTAGGGTCGGGTGGACGTGGGAGTAAGGATGGCATTTGGCAATGCTTCGGGGGACATTTTGGGAGATTAAAGTACAGGTTAGACATATGCTACTGCATTCTCGTGCACCACAAAATATTGGATATCGCATGAACAGACAGGCATTAAAAGTGTAGCACCCGCGTTGCCACCCTGTCGCACCTCTTTAAGTTAGAACAATGTCTTTGCAGCAGAAAGAAGATTTTAAACAAGACATTTTTGCAATCATTTTATCGTCACAAAACGTTGCGTAATAGAATTGCTGTAAATACTGTCACAGGTACTGATGATTATTGTATTAATGCATCGGAGTTCGTCATTTAAATCACCGCAAAAAAAAACACAATGGATTCTAGTTCCTATCTCTAATTTACAACACAAATGATCCATATTTTCGGGTTAAATGCAGTTGTCAATTTTTCGAGCCAAATGCAGTTGTCAATTTTTCGAGCCAAGGACTGTTAATTCTAAACAACTACGTAACATTATCTTGTTTCTGACAGGAAAATATGTGCATCAAATAACGACTACAAAAGCTACTTCCCGTTCAGCAATTTTCGTAGGGCGGTTCATATGATACACTGACACACAAATTGCAGTGCTCACTTCGTCCATGACGTTTGCGCATATGTGTGTGTGCTCGTTATTGTCTGGCAGGTTCTCTTCATCGTCGTGGTGCTGGCTGTGGTCACTGTGACCCAGGGGTTATTCATTAATCCCCTGTTCGGTGGTGGATACGGTGGATACGGTGGATTCGGCGGATTTGGCGGATACGGCGGATACGGCGGATTAGGCGGAATCGGAGGATATGGTGGACTCGTTGGACTCGGTGGATACGGCGGCGGAATCGGACTCGGTGGACCACTGTAAGTACTTTGAAGATAAATACTCTTAAAGCTGCAATGCCTGGTATCATACCGATTCAAATAAAATTTGACATAGGTGTTGTGCCTTTAATGATGTAATTGCACAATACAATGGAATCACGTGTCGTGTGGAGAGGCTGGAGGCCAGGCATGATTCGTGCCCATTATGTACTTTCCAGTTTCCTCCTATTACGGAGCGCCGTTGCGAGTAAACTCTTCTGAGAGCGCTGTAAGGGGCTCACAGCACTCTCAGGAAGAGTTGTGACTCTGCTCCCCATGCCAATGTCACACTTTTGAACAGGCGGCCGCTGTGACTGTGTCCTCTGCTTGAACTGACTGAACTGAGTCGCACTTCTGTTGTTGTTGCAGCCTTGGAGGCATCGGGCATGGCATCGGCGCTCCTGCTATCCAGCCGATTGTCGTACAGCTCTGAGTGCCGCTCCTGATGATGGTGCAGCCTCGGAGGTCGACTGCACCACCACATCGGCGCTCCTGCTATCCAACCGCTTGCCATACAGCTGCCCTAGTCCCTGGATCGAATCGGGCGGCTTACCGAAACTTCATGGTGTTCACTCATATTTGATGTCCGCTTCATTGGCCTACGACATAATTGCCCATTATATTTATATGTAAATTCCAGCTAGGACGGCCGCAGTGCGTTGACCAGCCAGCATTGATGGCTGTTCCAGGCTCCAGCGCTGTGGGAGCGGGACGCTGATTTTCGCCAGCAACAAAATGCTGAAAATACTATTTTCTGTGAGACAGAGTCGACGTCGAGACAGGTGCTCGTGCGTGCTAATAAAACAATGGCAGTGTGTAAATAAGTGTAAACAAAATACAAATTTAACATGTATAATTGTGTTTGCGTATGTCCTTAGTGTGGCTGAGCTGCGCCGTATGTCTTGACATGAAGTCCGAGATATCATATAAATGCTATGCCATTGCGGTTCTCAAGCTGCAATGTCATAATATGTGAATGACGACATTATAACCAAACAGTTGCGAAACAATCAACGCACAGCTGACGATGGGTTGGATTCCGGACACACGGACTTCATTCCGATCAAGCTTAGAGCCAACTTTTGGGCTCATATAATTGTATAGCCCAAAGAAGGACTTGTTTTATGGTTTATAAACACACTTGGCTAGTTGACACACCGGCCTCATGCCGTACCCGGCCAATACAGGTTATGTTCGGTTCGGTTCCGTGGGTTTAACTCGTCTCGTCCGTCCGTCACGTTCCACACCACGCACCGCACCCGACAACAAACATGACTGTTCCTGTAAGACTGTTCCTGTACGGCAGACCATGTCGTGTTGTTGTGATGCACCGTTCAGTCATGCCAGTGACGTCATGCCAGCGACACTCAGAGTTTAGTGTCACTGCAGCGCGTGGTTTTACATTTTGAGGGAATTCGGATTCCTAGTTAACCATATGCCTGAATAGGAAAATACATAGTCACATTGAGTGCGGTAATTTCGGTTTACTGCACAGTTGTACTACTTGAATGCACGATTCTACCAGAAATAAGAGAATAACAGGGATCGGCGACTGAACGGCTTTTAGCGACATTGTGAAAATTTGTGCCAGTTAGCAGAAAATAGGTCGTGATAAATCTTGAAGTGTACTTTCTCTTTATTCCAATATCACATTCCACAAGCAAACAATTTCACGCAATATATACAGAAGATTGCTGACTCTCCTGAAAGTTGATATCAGGCTGGAACGATGTCCCGAGCAAATTTCTGCTAATTGATAAAGATTTTCGCAATAAGCCGGTCGCCTTCTCTCCATACAAACTACCGTGAGTCGCCGATCCCTGTTATTCTCGTATTCCTGATTATAATACGCAGTGATTTCTGCTGCGACATTCTTTTATCAGTGTTGCAACGTTGAAGAACACATCGCATGATTCTATACTACCTACGTATTGTTGTATTACTGCTTAAGTACTTACATGGGTTTCCCACTAGGTGACATATATGGTATATCCCTTACAGAACTCTGCTGCAAGTGAATATTTTGTGATCTCGGTGTTATTTAAAAACAACGCACTCGCCTTGCTCCTGCTATAACTTTAAAAAAAAAACGATCGCAAATAGTCACTTGTCGTTCAGTAATACATAAGATGGCAATATACGGTGCACCTGTGCTGATGCAACGGCGGTAAATAACTTGAAATCATACCAGCACCACGATAACATGTTTTTGGTCAGTTAATTGCCCAAAGTGGCTTATACAATAATAACATATTTTGTCACCAAGCATGAACTGTAAAATTGCACGATCAACTATAGAATCACTATTTGAAATGAAAAAAACATAAGAGAAGAAATAAATGATGTAGGTACATTTTCCCCACAAGTTAAGAAAATAAACGTAGGTAAGATATATACAGCCAGCGACCGTGAGAAAAGCGTTGCCATGTAAACTGTGTTAAAGTAACGCGCATTGTGTTGTAATTTGGTAAAAAATTACCACGGGAATGCGGATTCACCGCTAAATAGAGGAAACTTTGGTAACAATTACATAAAGTACTTTATTTGCATACAAGTTTCAGGATATCATTGACACCAGCAGATATTTTCCGGTATATTATAATCAGCCATTTGGTAAGGCGCTCATTAACTGTGATTGCATGAGTTTGCACTTCCTTGCTCTCTTAATTGGCGACTTTATTGTTGCCGAAAAGGTATGATATTACCGTTATCGTGCACATTTCCCTCACTGAATCAGTGGTGGCGCCAGCCTTCCGCGACTGGTTAGGCAGCGCTTCCAGACAATACCTATCTATCATCGATACCAAATAGGAACCAACGCCACCTATTGCATGATTTCGTTAACTTGCATACGCTATAGGTGACGCTATCAGGCAGACAGCTTGCTCACATAGATATCCCTTCTCCGTGGCTTGTCAATTAGGTATTGTGATACCTATTTCCTACTGTCTAAGGTCTGGACTAAAAATATCACTCTATTTCATACAACCAATGTTGAGGTTGCTCTTGTATTGTAATGTAAAGGTACGCTTGTTCTTGTAAAGGATGAACTAGGTATGGTCAATGGTCATGGACAAGGGCGTCACCACCTTCCAAAAAAAAATTGGGCGGGCATTTTTAAGTTGATTTTTTTCATGCAACGCCCATAGGCGAAATATTAAAATCCGAAAATATTTAGGCAACAAAAGAAGACCGAAAAATTGAGGGGGTCCCTGTTTTACGCCTATGCACATGCGTAAGCATGAAAATGGATCAAATTAATTGACATTCCAGCTCAGTATCCACTCCTGGTGGCACGCAAAATCACAGTTAAATAAGCAAGCTTATTTTTTTGCTAACCGCTATCCAAGAGCAGGTGACCAGGAGTGTGGGAGGGGGTCCCACTGTCCCAGCGACTCACAAAACCATACATTATCACCAGAGAACATAAAAGAGAAAGTCGCAGCACTTCCAGCTAAGAAACAGAAACAAACATCAATAAGCATATGGGACAGAAAAGTGCCCAATGTAAGTTGTGGTAACATTATATAAGAGAATGCAAAAGTAGTCATTGCTTAAGACAGCAAATGACAGCCCCTTAATTGGATCCAACTAATTTATGCATTTCCACATTCATACATACATATGGTTAGTACAGGATTTCAGGCAGACATTCTGAGGACTATTCCTGGTCATTATCATTTGTCATGCATTTGTTTGCTGGGTCTCCAGGGAGCCGACCTGGCTAAGCAAAGATTGTTGCCTGTTGGCTCCCCAGAACCAGCGTCATAGGTTAGGGTGATATTACGTTTTTGTGAAATATTACAAATTTAGGGATGCAGAACATGAACAAAACGATGTAAGGTTGAATACAAAACTAAGGAAAGTGCTTATCAAATATGTAACGGGTGTAGCCTACCATCCGCTACAGAATAGGCCGTACAAAGCTATTTTTCGCGTTTGTCTGGTTATCCTTAGTCTTACTTCATGTCCAGTCTTATTTTTTGTTAATTGTCTAGTTATTCTTAGAATTACTTTATGCCCAATATATTTTTGCATGTCCTGTTAAATTGTGTTCATGGTTTTAAGGCCCGATTCTGTACTTCTCATTCTGGCACTAATTCTGCAGCAGGTAAAAGATGTCCAGTGTTGATAAATTCAATAATATTTGCGGGACTATACCGGGTGGGCCGAGAAAAAAAAACGTTCCGAAACTTAAAACTGTATTTCTATTCAAGTACTTGCCTGAGGATCGCCAAATTTTGACGATATAATGCCAGAACATATTTCTATTCACTCCTAAATTTGTACGTAAGTACATAAACTTTGTCGTGATCTATTGTGATGTAAAGAATACGTGACAGATTACGATTTTTCCTTACATCTTTCCTCTCCCCCAAAAAATGTTCCGAACTTGTAACGCATGTTGGACGAGTTTGGATAAGGATATATTTTTGAACTTTTGCGCAACCGTTTATAAGGCTCTTGTAGATGTTTCTACAAATTTTATATAAAATCAATTCCTGTTTTCTCATTTTATTACCTTCGAAACAAACACCAATCAATACAACTTTTTTCTCACTGCAGTTGTATGTGAACACGTGAGCGATCGCACCTCCCTCAGCGCGGACCACAGCATTTAGTCGTCGCTTCCACTGCAGATGTTTGTCTGCTGATGGTGTTCATGAAGTCATTGCCTCCCATTCAGCCATTATCGTAGCCCTCAACTCCTCCAGGGAGTCGAACTTCTGACGACGGGACTCGTTCACAACCTCTGCCAGGACGCTCCAGACGCAGTAATCCAGAGGGTTAAGGTCCGGTGAGTTCGGCGGCTACTCGTCCTTGCCGATGAAGCAAGCAGGATAGAGCTCCTTTACACAGGAACAGAGAAACTGATGGGTTCCAAGTGGTCCAGTTTGCCTTCATCGGCAAGGACAAGTGACCGCCGAACTCACCGGACCTTAACTCTCCGGATTACTGCGTCTGGAGAGTCCTGGCAGAGGCGGTGTACTAGTCCCGCCGTCAGAAGTTCGACTCCTTGGAGGAGTTGAAGTCTGCGATAGTGGCTGCATTGGAGGGAGTGACTCTGGACACTATCAGGCGAAGCATCCTGCAGTGGAAGCAGCGACTGAACGCTGTGGTCCGCGCTGAGGAGGTGCGATCGCTCACGTGTTCAAATACAACTGCAGTGATAAAAGAGTTGCATTGTTCAGTGTTTGTTTCAGAGTTCATAAAATTAGAAAAAAAAAGAATGGTGTGTCGGCGCGGTGCTGGTCTCGGCTGGACGCCGCCGAGGCCAATCGACTGTTAGCGGACGTGGACTGAGTCCGGTGTTTTGACAGGACCGGGCGGACGCTCCACCCTGGGCGTGTTTTGCTCGAGGTGACTCGCCTAGTGCTAGACTGCTTTGGCCCCACTCACAGCGGCGCATTGTGCGCAATTCAACCGGCGGCGTTCGTCCCGAGCCTACCAGGGACCGTCAGTGGCGCGGGACGGCGTCGCACTCCAACGGTGACACGTCGAAACTACAAACTCCTCGAGCCGCGCCCGCGTCGGCTGCCGGCGCCGGGAGCTCCGCTCCCTCCCACCCTCACCGCTCTGTGCCTCATCTTGTGAGCGTGTGGTGCGACTGTGACTGATTGTGTTGTGTGCGGGGTGTGTTGCAAGGTGTGAGACTTGAGAGAGTTGGCCGATCGCACTGCTGGTGCTACTGGACTACCGGGCTCCTACGCTCGACGCCAAATCAGGTCAAGATAGCACATGATCGTAGGCCTCGGCAGGTCACTTGGTGGCTCCCGACATCACCTACCTGCGGGGTCGGCCCGCTGGACCCTGCGCCCCGGCAGGCTCGCGTCGGGCCGGCGCAACACCCCTTGCTTTGTCGCCGCGACCCGGACGAACGACCATGCGATTGTCACCGCATGGCATACAGGTAGACGGTCTCATTTCTGCCGCGCGGGGCGCCTCATCGCCCGGTCGGCGGGCTGAACCTCGACCGGTCCCGGGCGGTGGCGTACCCGGCGTCGGCAGGCGCGGCGCCAGCGCTCAGGCGCCGGGGGTGCAGAGGCGGCCGGGCGTGGCGTCGCTCCGATCCCGCCGTTCGTCAGCGAGCTGCTGATGGGCTCATTAATTATTCCGTCGCTGCTTACCGAAGATCGCTTGCGCTGCAAGCATGACACCTCAATCTACTCAACTACGACATCTGTGTCAATCACCGAGACCTGTGCCTACACGATCTGCACTCCGCGTCCGAACTGTCCCACCTTCCCCGGCTACGCGCTGCACCGTGCCGACCGGCCCGGTGACGCGGTCACGGCTTGGGTGGCAACTATACCGCGACAGCTATTACACGGCTTCCGTCATCTCCCAGCCGGCATCGGAGTGCGCGACTGGCCGGCTGGATCGCTATGACTGGCGAGTGAGACCCGATTCCGCCCCACTTTCTCATCAGCGGTCTACGACCCCCGCGGCGGGTGGTGTCGGCGGTGCAGGCGGACTTAATCGAGCTTGGAGATGCCAGTTTCCAGCGGGTTTACTGCGGCACTCCGGACCTGTCTTTATTATGGGTGAATTTAAAACGTAAGTTACTTGACTCGTCAACCAACTCTGGAAACAAAATCGTCTTTTGGAGATGCTGCAATCGTTAATTAAATCAGTTTGTAACATAATCCGACCTACTCAACTGGTCACCTGTTTAGATGTACGTGAATTGTAACTCTAGTACGTTGTGCAGCAGTTGTTGAAAGCCTTTTAAATGTGCCTTTAGCCCTCAATCATTTATCCGTGGCCTTTCATGTCTGCAAATGTCGAAGGAAGCTGTTCGCATCAACACAACGCCTTTTAAAAGCCATCGATCATGTATGTTTGCTCCGTGATTTGCACCTCGTTGACTGGTCAGGTCGTGTTTTAAGCTGCCCGTCTGTCGACTATATGTGGTCTTGAATCACTCGCCGCCTGATGCCAGTGCTTACTCATCTTAAAAACACGTCAGCTAGGAACCCTTGTGCGCCAGCTGTCACCCGGCGACCCTGGATCTAGATCGTGTTCTGGCCGTCGATTCTTGTGGAAATTCCAGGGATTTCCCGGGAAAGTGCGTTCTGGAATATTTTCCGCGCCAGGTTTTTCTCGGGAATTCCGCGCAGAAACCGGCAATCGGAAAATCTGTTCCATGTCAGTCCCTGCCAGCGGTTTGCAATATCGGGGCAAGCTGATATGAGTCTACAGATTCTCGAGATGCAGAATAACAGAGAGTTTTTGGAATATACCCCTCGAGTTACTGGGGTATATTCCATAACGCGACTTACTGGAAGATAAGTCGCTCGGATCCCCGAAATTACTGGATTTATGTTAAAAATGCAAACGGCATTTCGATAGCCCTGGAAAATTTGGTGCGAGAAATATAGTATTGTTGACTTCGAGGTCACCGATGACGTCACAGGTTACGTCAAAGATAAAATGTTTGACCATGTCATAAAAGTCTCCATGGATGGAAATTGTCGCGCAAAATGCGATATTGAACGCATAAGCAGTTGATAAATTGGTATGATTCGCATGTCCAACACTTCTAAGTACCACTTTTAAGCTGTTGATGACCTTGGGTCAGTAAGGTCATCCGAGGTCACGAGGTCAAACTGCATAATACAGTCATAAAGCGTGTTAACACATGTTTATGTTTTTCGTCTAGGACGCAAAAAATTACCTTACAACATTTTTTATTCCATAAAAATAGAAGGAAAAAAAATCGGATATGCATTTTGTATACATGGTTATGTTATCGAGGTGGTCGGTTTTTGTTTATGAAAGGTCATAAATCAGTCATTTTTTAACATTAACTTCAAACTTGGTACACATATGCACCTGACATGTCTCGATCATATACATTCCAGTTTTTGGATAACGATTATTTGTTTTGAAAATATTGTAAAAACAAAATGAAAATGGGTTTGGATTCCTAAATTTGTATTTGAATAAAATACGAAAATCCGAGATAGCAGTTGGATAGCAAAGTCTTTTACTATTCATTTTTGGTATATTACAATCGAATTTGTCTAAAAAAATACTTTTGACAGCGTGTTCCGCAAACCCTGATTTGTCAACAAAAAACGCAGAACATGACGTTACTCTGACGTCATTCCTGGTTGACCTTTCAGGATCTTATCTTTTGCCGTCGGCCAACATGTGATGTGAGAGAAGGTTCTGAAAGTTTGGTGATGATACTACCGTTAGTTTAAGAGATATTGTGTAAACCAACGGGAGGAGGGCCAAAAATACCCCCCCCCCCCCAGTAACTCGCGAGTTAACAGAAACCTCAATGTATAAGTAAATTGCCAAACTGCAGTGTAGTATAAAAATACATTGCCGCCTATTCCATGGGTGTTTGTGATGAATCGTAAGTAGTGTATTTGGCGCGTTTACTACAGATGTGCCGCGGAAAGGGGAAATGCCGTTCAGAATGCAACTGCTGACAATCGCCGGGGACCGGCGGGGATTCCGGCAGCGGGTATGTGCGGCCAGAACGCGTCCCTAGTGTCACAGCGGAGGGGAGTGCTGCGCCGTAAGGGGAGAGTTCTTCCAAGATTTAGGCTGTGTTCTGACCGTCACATTCCCGGTGGGAATCCCAGGAATCCCCGGCGGGCATTTTACTCTACTGCAGTTTGGCAATGTACTCATACATCGGCATTCATGTTAAGTACTTGCTACCGGAATCGGTAGAAAACACTTTTCTACCGACTCCCCGGATTCCCGCCGGGAATGTGACGGTCAAAACACAGCCTTAGACAGGAGAGTCAGCTCGGACTTCAGCGATCAGACGCGATTGCCGGGCGGACATAGAGGAGAGACTGCTAGCTCAGGGGAGTAGCTCTCTGCACCACACTGTCCACCCACAAATGGCGGGTAAACGGAGCAGCACCACCAACCTTCCTGCTGCCACACCGGATGAAATGAACACCTTTTTGTTAATGTCGACCCGTTTGTCGCGGCCGGCGTCGCTAATCTTGGGGTGCCACCCGGCGCACCGTGCCGCCTATTACGTATAGGTTAGGGTGCATCAAATTACAAGGGGATTTTTCAAAGTGAATAATTCGATCTGTCTGGGTCTGCATTT
>VOPJ01014356.1:0-104858 GCA_014673585.1 Semibalanus balanoides
TACCATTTTTAGCTGTTTATGACCTTGGGTCATGTCAATGTCATCTGAGGTCACGAGGTGAAGCTGCAGATTACGGTCATTAGGAGTTGTAATACATACAATGGGTTCGTTATTCGTCTAGAACGCAAAAAACTGCATTAGAACATTGTTTGTACCATAGAAATAGAAGAAAAGAAAGGAAAATAAAATGACTGCATTTTTATGCATGGCAATGCTGCAGAGGTGGTAGACTTTTGTCTTCGAAATGTCATACGTCAGTCATTTTTGACGATATTGACTCCAAACTTCGCACACATTAATTGGGCACGTTTCAACCATATATTTGTTTGTGTATATAATTCTGATTTGTTTGGAAGATTTTGCCAAGACAAAAATGTATTTGGATTTCTCAAAATGTTGAATTCATTAAATCTTGAAAATCGGAGATAGCAGTTGCATAATCGAGTCAATTATCAGTCAAGTTATGTATACATGGAAATTGAATTTATCTTAAAATTTGTACTTTTGACAGCATAGCATCTTCCGCCTACCCTTATTTTTAAAACCGCAGAAGATAACGTCGCTCTGACGTCATTCCAAGTTAACCTATCATAGCCTTATTTGTTTCCTTCGGCCAGTACTTGAAAATTGATATGAGAGAAGGTACTAAAAGTTTGGTGACGATACAGCTGTTGGTTAAGGAAATATTTCACAATAGCGGGAGGGGCAAAAAAGAGCCCCCCCCCCTCATAACTCGCGGGTGAAGTCACGAAAAATATATGCTACCTGCATACTCACCGCCTTAGAATATAACAATATGCTTCGTCACAACATATTTATGTTATGTCGAGGAAGATTATTTGGGGACAGAAGATTTGTATTTCATATAAGCACTATGTAAGTATAAAAGAATATAAAATGACATTTTCCTCGTCACAAACAAACTATTTGACTACCAAACGATTATATTTCGGTGAATTTTCTGAAACTGGCCATTATCAAACCGATTAGCATGAAATGACCCTTGCTGAGAGAATTTAGAGCAGCGTACTGTTCTCGTTCAGTTCCAGATCTGTGTGGCACAGTTACACCTTCAGTTGTACCTTTCAGCAACAATTAGTTGAATATGACGTTCTAACTAATTTACTCATCCAATTATATTCGTGTACCTACCGTATATTGTATTCAGTCACGCAATGCATCTGTAGTGCGCTCAACATTGGGTAATGCGTGTCGTGTCTTGTAGCCAAGGGGGCTGCGCCCCCCCCCTCCTAGATGCGCGCACCGAAAAGGGCCAACGAGACCGGCAAAGCGCGGAATGCATCCTTAAAAACTTTTCAAAACATTTGGAATGTTTTTTTAAAAAGTTTCGCACAATAATCCATGGTGAAAACGGCTTATATCTAATAAATAAAATTTTCAGATCTCCTGACAACATTTCCATTTGCATTGCGGTTTGCCACATTTCCCAACTTCAAACTATCATTATTATACATGTTGAGTTGAGGCTATGTCTGTTTTTGGTAAAACAACAGGCGAGGATCCAGGATTTCGGTCAGGGGGGCACGACATACAAAAGGTTGCACCCTCCGGATGCGCCATGAGCGCTACCCGGCTCAGGGGGCGCGCACCCTAACGCCCCCCCCCCTGGATCTACGCCTGAGCAATACGAAAAATTGTTTGCCGTTTGAAAGCGCTATCTGTTGAGCAGCACCTCAGCTACAAGTAGTGAAGTACGAATTCTGCTTCCCAGTGTCAGGTCTTCGAAAAGCGGCTACATCCGGGATTTTTTTTAGAACCGCAGCGGCATGCCCTTCCGTTATTGAATTGGTCTTCGAGACCAAATGTTATACTTGTCATCTGCTGAAGGATCTCCGATGCGTGTCTCGAGACAAACACGCAGAGGTGGAAAAAAGCCCTGGCCTGTCGCCTACAAAGTTTTCAGAAGGTCTCTAAGTGTCCATCTCTGATGCAGGAAAAAATGCGCCCAAAAATCCCGTGAGATTCGACACTTCGTCCCACGTTTTTTCAAATGCATCCAAATGCGTCAAATGCATACAGTCTCACCTGAATTCGCCAGGTGCTCAGGAGCCCACCACGATTGCCATCTGCCTCCTTCACCGAAAGCATCATTCTGGAGGCGAATAGGCAATCCAGATGCCTCAACTCATGTGCCTCTTCAGGGCTCGACTCCCCATTGTATCCGCAGCCTGCATATCCACACCGCACCTTTCGACGCGACGGTGGTACTATTGGTTCCAAAATAAGCGTCCCGCTGGGTTGGCTGGCACAGCAGTTTAAGGGAATGTACCGTCTTGGGAAAAGTATGTGGATTGATGTAGATGAGTGCCCACTGCCCAGATGTGTGGCTCTCATCTCCATCATTTCTCATAATTTTCCTAAGGCGTTAACTCCCTTAAACTGCTGTGCCGGCCAACCCAGTGGGACGCTTATTTTGGAACCAATAGTACCATGGTTCAATGAATCTTATCTGATTTTTCCGTAGAATAACACTTGCTTATCCCCAATAAACGCCTGGAAACAATGTGCTCTTCGTACCGCTACTAATTACTGACTGGTAGGTGAACCAATAAAACATAACTTCAAACTCACCGTACCGGTCCATACCAGCCAACGGCGCCAAAACGCTATGCGTGCTACCACCGACCACCCTCCGCCGCCCCTCATCTCACGCCAGACCCAGGGCCGTCATCTGACACCAAACTCTGAAGACCGGCACGTACACGCAGCGCGACCCGAGTCAGCTCGTACACCGCAGCGCGCACAGCACACATTCAAATCATCCATCATCATCATCAATCAATATATTTAGGATTCATCCATTACATGGTTTTCAGAATCCACACGTCATTTACAGCTCGGTAAAAACACTATACTAAAACATAATCCATCGCATATCACACTATAACTCAAGTCTAAGATTTAATACATGGCTTCACCTACAACTCGGCTTTAAACATACTAAAACTTGGTCACCATAACACGGCAGAGTCACACGAATTCAAACCACATCGTCGGTTCAAGCCAAGGCCCTATAACAGGTGTCACCACCGAAGCTTCAAAAGCTAGCACTAAAAGCTTGATTTTTCGCATCAGTTGGCGGCCAGGGACCACAGTAAACCAGTGAGTTATGACGGCTGCAAGCATATAAACAGTTAAATAAACTATATTTATTACGCGAAAATTTATTTTGATATAAATAAACAGTTAAAAACTACTTATTTGCGACGTAAGAACATCCTGGCTCACTAGCGGTTCCTGTCGGCCAACTGCTGCGAAAAACTAGCTTTTAGCGCAAGCCTTCGAAGGCTACCTCCTGTTTGAAAGCGCTAGAGTCGCAGGTGCGTCGGATTCGCAAACAAAACTGTCCCAGGGACAAATCGTAGGCGGGCGACCGCCTACTACGTCCTGTGCTAAACTCAATGGAGGTTACTACAAGTAGGCGTTTTTTTCCCACCGCCCCTGTCCCATGAATAGTGACACTAAATTATAATAGTGCTGAATAACAGAGGTAGGAAGGATGGTTGTGACTTCATGATATTGACGTCCGATTTATTTAAAAAAATTGTAATGACATTATTCAGTTGTTCAAACATAAAACGGGACGTAATCCGGTTGGCACTTGTTTGTCCTATGTAAAAAACCCATTTTAACGAAATTCTGTCGCCTACGCCCGTAGTAGAGTAGGCGGTTTTTTCCACCTATGCAAACACGTTCTCACTTGGGTTATCTTAAACCATGATATGAACTGTTATCGAGACCTTCCTAGAAACTTTTGGTCCGAGAGGACTCAATCTATCAGTAGCCAGTGGCGTATTTAGAAATTCCGCCAAGGGGGGGCCAAGCCCTTGAGGGGCGCCAAAACCACGCCAAAACCACTCATGAGGGCGCCGTCAGCGAAGAAAAAATGCTGAGCGCAGGGGGGTAGGCTCCAATAAATTTCCGAGGGCGCCTATAATTTACCAATTTAGTACTTGTCCCTCCCAAATATCCTTCAAAGGCGCCAAGGGCGGATCCAGCCGGCCGTTTGGGGGGCAAACCGTTTTTTACGGACCTAATCCTACCCCCAATTTCGAAATTTCTCAACCGGATTTGGGTCCACTTAATTTGCAACCACAGGATTTTCTTATAATTTCCTTTATTTTGATTTTTCCGTTTTTTTCGACTTCCTTGGTTATCGAAAAAGGCTTGCAGGTTTGTATTGTTCGGCATTGCCTTAGCAGTACAGGGCCAAAGCTTATTTCATTTTCAAATTGGTCAACTGTAACCCAGAGTGTCGCCGATAATTTTTTGAGTGGGGGCGATGGGCTGAAATGAAACCGTCAAAAATGTAACCCTTTGTGCGTGTATGTAGCCTTTGCAAGAATGGTGTATGTTGGTCCTTGTATTAAAAGGTATTTGTTATTTAGCGCCGCGAAGCGGCGCGAAATTTTTCGGTTTGCTGATAAACCCAGAAACATAGTCGGTTCGCCTCATGAAGAGAATAAAAAGCTAAACATGCTATTCATTTAATTCACAGCGTTTACATAAACAAAGACGATGGCGATGGCTTCGTTAGACGATGGCGTTACCGATGTACAAACCGCGCAGTGGCGAAAAAAAGTTTTTAATTTTAGGTAGTGGGAAAATGACAATTTAATATTGGAACCAGACTCAGATAACCCTATGCTCTGGTTGCACATTTTGGGTATGATACAGAATCTTGAAATAAAGGTAGTTTTTTAATAAATATATTCTCGGGTATAGTTACGATGACACGGTGGTAGTAAGTGCTTAATAACTTTAGGTATAGGAATAATAATATGTATACATATGCCGAACTGCAACAAACAATTGGTAACAGTGCAAATGGTTTGAAACAGCCAAGCAGCAGAACAGTCTTTTCCGCAGCATAAATGGTCCCCTACGGATCTGGAGGAGCCTGGGACGAAATGGTTGAGGAGATGTCCTGGCCTGGTCCCCACTATTGGCATTTGGTCCAGCTTGGACCCAGAGCAAATTTAAGTACCGCAAGGGGAGCTGCCAGACACCTTAATTAGTTCATTTTCCCAATTTTCCCCAGATTTTTTAATCATTAAACAATTGCGGTATTGTGTCATTGCCGCGAAAGCGGCGATAAATTTTCGAGTTTTCTCTGTGGGGCGTCTGCGTATTTTGACTGTTACTAAGTTGTTACATTGCTGGTACGTCCGACGCCGTTTGGAGGGGGGGGGCCAAACGAGGTTAGTTGCTCGGTCATTTTGAAGAGACTTGGGCGGACTCGCCAGGTGAGGATGTCTCCTGGAGTCCGCCGCTTTAGGAGAGACGCGTCTCCTCGCACGAGGTCACAATGTAGCTGCGGATCGGTGAAGGGTCCTAGCTCAGACGCGTAAATCATCTCTCGAGAGACGCGCTGCCTAGAGGCGATACAGTCTTCGAGGGCGCTCCATACTATGCAGTGCTCGGAGAACACTCCCTGTGCGCAACGCGAGGGCCGCCCCCGATGCACGCCTCTCAGAGAACGAACGCCTTTGAGGTTATGTAGGAGGGCGCCGCACTCCCACTCCGCCCTCCCCCCCCCCTCTCCCCCCCTGCCCCCCCCCCCCGGCTCGAAAGATATGTATCTGAGCGGTGATTTTGGACTATAGTGAGACAGACGCCTTCGGAGGTAAATCGCAATCTTAGGGCCTTGGAGGTAGTGGGAAGGCGTCTTCAGAGATTATCGGAGGGCGCCGTCATACGCCTTCTCGTATATGTATCGAGAACACCACCGTAAGTTGTATTCGAGGACGCCTTTGAAGTATTGGGAGGGCGCCATCGGAGACGTAATCGGAGGGTGTCTTTGTTGAGCCTGCAGAGTGTACTATTTTGGGAGAGCGTTTTCAAAGGTGCATGGGGCGTTTGGGAGGTATGTTGGAGGGCGCCTTCAATGTTGGTATCGATGGCACCTTGGAATGTGTATCGGTAGGACGTCTTTGGAAGGTATGTTTGCGGGCGCCTTACGAAGTTTATTAAGCGATACTTTGAAAGCATGTGGGAGCGTAGGAGGGTATTGGAGGTCGCCTTTGAAGCTATGTGGGAGGGCGCCTCTGGAAGCATTTGGGAGGGCGCTTTGAAGGAATGTGGGAGGGCACATTCAGGTGTACCTGAGCGCGCCTTACATTCAGTGAAACGTGCTTCATATTCAGCCGGAGCGCGCCTCATATTCAGCGTGGGCGCCTTCGGCGGCCCTTTACTGAACTGTGAGGCGCATTTCATGAACAGCGAAGGCGCCTTCGGTGCATGAGGGCGCCTTCGGTCCATGAGGGCGCCTTCGGCGCCCAAGGGGGGTGTGGGGGGGGGGGCATGGTGCGGTGACCCCCCCTAAATACGCCCCTGTCAGTAGCCACCTTAAAACGTCACTCAAAATGCAAGCCGCAAGGCAATCCTTAGTATGCCGTGATTTATAACGATTCAGTAACGGAATATATATATATGGGTATTTTTGAACATTCCGCTTCCCACTACTTCTTAACTATACCAAAGGGTCGTACAATTAGCAACGATTGTCTTTAACACGAATAGAACGTTTTTCATTTTGTCTGAAAACCTCTTCCTGTTAAGCTTTCTCAGAGTGTTACCGGAGGACTATATTGTTTGCTTATTTTAGTTGTAATATGTAACGGTTTTATTGATTGCCATGCAAGGCTGGCGACCGCTACCACTCCATTTCAATATAAATATTGAATTGTCTGTCTGTCTGTCCGTCTGTCATATAACCAGATGGGCCCCAGCTGCCAGGGCGATGCTGCCCTGTCTGCTGTATTGACAGTTCCACCATGGTGGCAGGTGGCAGCAGGGGTCCGGCACCGTCCAGCTGCTACGGACTAGCATGTCAATCGATAATGCACGCGCTGTCCCGTCTCCAACACGTACAGAGGGCCCGTGGGTCATCCACTCCGATTCCAGGGCAGCGATCTGACGGGGGCCGACTGTATGAAGGAATTCACACCTTGAGACTCGCTGTTCCGAGGTGCGTGCCGACTTGGAGCCGAGGCCCACGCCCACTGGGTTCGGCGCTGCATATAATATGCTGGCGACGCGGCGCGGGCGGCGGCCGATGCCCGTGCCACCTATCGGCAGCGCGCACAACCCTCGCGCGGCTGCCGATCTCATTGATCGAGTACGCCCCGTGCGGGTGACGGTGGCGGCGGCGGCAGCGGCGCTCCTTCGTTGACTACACCACCAGAGACCGTGAGTACCAGGGATCGCACCGTCTGTGCGCTGGCTAAGCATGCCATGCTCAGCTGGGTGTGAAGTCTCACCTACTCCGTGTGCCGGCCGTCTGAGCCTGGAGGAAGGTTTGCGGCTGTCCTGGGGCCGTTTTGCTACTGTTGGGTATCTATCGATCGTCGGCCCTGCGTTCCTGATGGACCCGCGCCGACCAACCGGCCGACAACGAACCGGCAGCTGGTCTATCGACCGGCCCCCCGCCTGGGGAGGGGAGGGGTGGCAGGGCATTCACGGGATATACCCATAACTTGTGCGGGAACGGTCACTAAGGGAGTACGTTACCAGCTTCGCCGTGTCATTTTCCTTTGTTTATAGTTATTTAAATTTTAAGTTTGGTTATGACTTATCAGAACAGCTCGCTAAGTGTAGTTTTTTACGCTGACCCTGGTCGCCATCATCTGACTGTCAAGATCCTGTTCAGGTTTCAGCCAGTGGCGGCAGATTATATTCTCCAACAACATGGGGAGAAGTAAAAAACTGACTTCTGTCAAGAAGTTATTTGTATTCCATTGTTTGTGTGATAGTCACCTAAACGAGTTTTATCATATTTGATCGATCATCGAGGGATCGTTCTGTGGCAAAGTCCTGTCTTACGTAATCCTGACCTCCATACGTCGTTCAGTGGGCCGCGGGGCTTACAACAAACTCTTCGATACATTCATACAGTGTTCTGCGCTATTGATTTTTAGTTTATTTGTATTTGAGTGAGGGCTTGGTCGGTGCCAGTGGTGGATGGGCGTTCGCCGTGAAAACAAAGAGTCGGTGGGGAATATGTGTAATACATGATAATTCACGGTACTCTCCATGGGCGTTATATACCGCGCTGCACAGGGCATTGGGGCACTACGGAAATTGGCCTAGTACTCTTCAAGCCGTTCCTAAACATGATCACATGTAACTGGTGCCCCACTGCACGGCAGTACACGTGTGCACACTGCACCGGCACGTACACGTGTGCACGTACACGTGCATTTGGATTTGTCCCTACTAACTCTGAAACCGTGGCGCAAATTGACCTTAGTTGTCGGCGCGCCCGAAAACCCCAATAAACAAACAACAAACCGTGGCGACGCCATTTCTACGCTCGTTGCCGGCTCGGTATGCCGGCTGTGCGTAGGTTTTATGTTTCGGCATATCTGACGCTTTCCCGGCAGGATTGTGGTTTTCGGAAAACCCATCGTTCATCTAATTCCGTTCACTGGAAAGAAATACCCTCTTTTTATGATATCTCTCTCCGCTCTCTCTCTCTCTCTCTCTCTTTAGAGCTTACCTAATATGTATGACTACTTGAAGGTAGTGACTATTCCGTTTTCTTATTGCTTTGTAGGTATATGTCTTGTATTACGGTTCTTCTGCTTCTTTATGTTCCACATATGGGATGATAGGCGTAGGAAAATGGAGGGGATGGGCCATGGTCCTCAGTGGCGGATCCAGAAAATCTTCAAGGAGGGGGCCATCAATTGCAGTGGTGCCCCTACCTATATCCTCTAAAATATTGTATTTTGCTTTGTGTGTTAACTATTTGATAGCACCTAAAGATTGGCTAAGGTGAGAACTGAGAAGAGCTCAAATGAGTGCCCCCTCTGGATCCGCCACTGAATTGGTCCTCATACTTTCGGCATATTTTTTTCCTCTAAAATATTGTATTTTGCTTGGTGTGAAAAGTGTTTGATAGCACGTAAAGGTTAGTTGGTGAAAAGAGCTCAAATGAGTACAAGATCAGTTGCTCACTGACCAGTCTGTAACAGGCAGTATTAGATGGCAGTACTTAAATTCTCTTTCGTTTGATATCGTTTTGAAAATTGGAAATGCTGTAGGCAATGATAATGGCACATGATAATCACTCAAAGTTCTACAACGGGTACTGAATTCCAGTTCATTGTTGATTGATAGGTATGTACATTTACCTGCACACTGCACAGTGCACATACAGAGTTAGGTGGATTGGGTAGGGGGACTGCGAATTGGTGCTAGTTTCTTGAAGAAATGAATATACTGTGCCAGGAAAACATACATGCTGTCGGTACCTACAGGCAAACACAAAGCTTGCCCCTCCGGCTGAGTTTGGAGGGGAGGGCAACTACCTGATCCTGCCCCCCCCCCCTCTCCCGCCGCCACTAGTACCTACAGTCTACATATTATCCAGAGCGGTGGCTTAGCTTCTCCAGAAAAGTTGAGAGGGCTGAGCAGGGGCGTAGGAACTCATTTGAAGTTGGGGGGGGGGGATTCAAACAATAGTCAATTTTCTATATTTTTACAATTATTGGATAAAAAGACTTGTTTTGAAAATTCGAGATAGCTACTTAGTAAAACTCGTCATTTTAGGTGTTTGAACGTTTTTTATTTTCAGTTTGCTTGAAAACTAGATGTTTGCGATTTTTCAAACATTTTGTTATTTTCGATCAAAAATGCCATGTAGTGACGTCACTAAAATCGTTATATCTCATTTTTGTCCGACGCAAATGCTAACTTTTTCCATAGAAAACGTAAAATATATGCACCTACGCGAAAGTATACCAAGTTTCACGTCGAAATCTGCAGCGCTTCGGAAATTATTCAGGAAAACCTATGGAGAATCGGATCCGACCCGTCCCCAGGCGGTCAAAGGAGTGGCCGTTCGGCCTCGGAAGAGGTCGCCTGGGGGCAAAGAGAAAAACGCTGTTTTTTATCACGTGTTGTAAAATGAAGGGCTTCCTTCATTTTGTTCTTCTTGTATAGCAGTGGATTGGGATAGCAACGTTCACTATAAAAAAGACACGTGACCATGAATATAAAAATCCAAGATGGAGGCCAATTCCGCCCCAGGCGACCTCTCCCGAACGGCCACCGTCGAGGGCTATGCCTCGTAATTTTGGACCATGTATTGAAACTCAAAAGCTGGGGGGCGTTGCCCCCACTCAAAAAGTTGGAGGGGCAGTTGCCTCCCTGCCCCCGGCTCTTACGCCTATGAGACTGAGCTTGAAAAAGTCGCTTCAAGTGCCATCAAAATCCACAAAATACAAATTGCTCCCCGTATGTGACCAATTTCCTCGTCAAAGTTGGGGGAGGGGCTGAAGCATCAGTTGGGGGAGGGGGTTGAATCCCCCAACTGAATAGAAGCCTTTACCCCTGAATCCTGATCCAGAGACAGCGAAGAATAAGAAGACATCTGGAGACTGCATCGTGGTGTTAGACGCATTAAACAGTGGTAGACTGCGCCGCACGACACAGAAGATTGCGGTACAGCCTATATACGTAGGTACATACATTCTAAGGAGCGCCTGATATGAAACACTTCCCTAGGGCAGGCACATGTTTATTTGGATATTGACCGTTAGCTAGTTATTGCTATTCCCGAAGGCCGGTGACCCACGAAGTTCAGACCAGAGCCAAGTGAACCAAATCTTGCAATTGATTAGGAGTTTGATTGGGGAGGAGCACCTTTTTCCGAATTATATTTATTAAGACTACGGGGCAAGAGCTGCTTCATTATTGCTCGCACCCTGCTTCCGGTTCCCAAACCTAGGCAAATGGGATAGCTCATTTCTTTACACCAACAAAGGGACATTAAATATTAATGCATC
Organism: Semibalanus balanoides; assembly: GCA_014673585.1. Classification (NCBI taxonomy): domain Eukaryota; kingdom Metazoa; phylum Arthropoda; class Thecostraca; order Balanomorpha; family Balanidae; genus Semibalanus; species Semibalanus balanoides. The sequence continues at coordinate 10,815 of VOPJ01014356.1, forward strand.
GACAAAACGGTATGAGAGATCAGACCAGGTCAATGGCCAAATAGGCTTTACGAGTCACTACAAACGCCGCCAGAAGGACAACTGTCAAATGCAGAACAGAAAGTGATTCCAAATGATTATCAAGGGTCGCTTGAACCAAACAAAAAACAATGACCCTCTGGAAGCAGATGGGCATCAGCTAATGCCAAAAGAGACCTCCTTAAAACCGATAGTCTCCAATATAGATTTCAGATGCCTACCTATGGGTTAATAATTAATTAGGCAAATGTCATCTCAGAAATGTACTTACTAACGGAAAAGACAGGAAACTTGTCCGTGAGCTCTTCAAAGTCTGTCTTTGTTGACTTAGGTACAACATGCGTGAGCAGCATGAGTGTTTCAATACGCCCGGATCCTGGAGTTTGCTTGATGCCCATGAAGTTTGCGACATTTGCATCGACAGGATTAAAAAAGCACACACACACACACACACACACACACACACGAATAGTGCATGTCACTTTTGAACCTGATGGAACCCCACTAAACATGTTTTCCGCTTTTTGGGAAAATTTATAAAAATACAAAGCGGGAAATGATGTTAGTTACAATTGCACTTTGATACTCGTGCACTCAGACTTGTGTCTGGATCCCGAAGCTGGATATGGGATCCCAGTGAATCTCTCTGCATAAAATGAATGAAGATGTTGGATCCCAGTGGCTCCCTCTGCGTAAAATGCATGGAGATCTGGGATCCTTCTCTATCCCTCGGCGTAAAATTATGCAGGATCTTTGATCTCAGTGCAGATCTGTAAGTTAAACAAGCCTCAGATCTTGAAACAAGATGCGGGGACTGACATCGAAGTTTGTGGTACCTATCTATTTTGCGTATGTAGTATGTACTATGCATATATAATATACCTGCAAATTACATTGTACCTTTTACCAAACATAGATATTGTAACGATTTCATATATGATACAATTGGGCAAGACTGTAGGTACCTTACCTACCGACATGTCTAGATCTCGAGTTGGATCTGGGATTCCAGTGGATCCTCGGCAGTAAAAGATCGGGTTTTAGGATCTTGGTGGGATCACTCGGCTTATAAGATATAGAGATATAGATAGATACCCCACTGTAATGTGGAATCCTTGGACAGAGGACACAGTTCTGCGGGACGATGGATCCGTCCGGGATCCAGGCACATGTTGACTGCGCAATGTCTGTAAAAGATTAAAAGCGATGGTATGCCGTACTGTTTTTGTCCAGAAAATGCTTTCATATTTGAACATTAATGCTTTATGATATCGAAGTAATTTGGTAGTGTCAATGCATTTTTTAATGATAAGAGTTCCTGATCATTGTAGCTATGCGTTTAACAAACTATTTAAACAATTTGGGAATAGTTTGCGGGGTGTGTACTCATTCAGTATTTCTTTACATTGATTGCATTGGCAACATGTAAAATGTTCCACAGAACATGTTGTCTTTTTTAATGTCAGTTTCCTCGTCTTCAATGTATTTTAATTTCATATACTTAGCGTCAATCTAAAACCATCATTCCGTGTCCATGCGATCTGTTTAAGATTATTTCCCTCACTAGAAGTATTTTGGTTCTATCTCTATCGGGATAGATGTGCAAGGGCAGTGAGTGTTTTAGTTTTTTACAAAATTGTGCCACTAGTGTCACTCTTTCAATACTATGTCTTGAGACACAAGACGATTCCATTTCAATGTTCATTTCTTCAAATCACATGTCTTTCTTCATCGCCTGTGTTCCACCTCTGCTTCCTAAACCTTCTGCTGCGTGCCTCCGTTACAGACACATGAGTCACAGCGCCGCTGTCGTGCGCCGTGTGTTCGGTGAAGTTCGAGGACCTGGACTCCCTGCTGCAGCATATGGCGGGCCACACGACTCCAGCTTCTCCAGCACCAGCCTCAGCCGCCGGCCAGCAGACCAGCGCGCGTCAGATCGTCCTCAGTCGCACGGCGTTCCTGCGACTGAAGCCGATGCTGCAGCAGAGCGCCTCCCGCAGCGTGGTGACGATCGTCACGGAGGGAGGCGGCCGCGGGCTGCGGCGGCCGATCCGCCCCCGCCCGCACCCGCCGCCAGCCACCGCTCCCGTCGACCTGGACGTGGAGGTGCTGGAGCCAGCAGAGCCGACTGAGCTGGCCAGTCAGGTCAGCCCCGTCGACCCGGACAACATTGAGTGCTGCGTGTGCCGGCGCCGGTTCAAGCACAAGTACTCGCTGGTGGCGCACTGTCGGCAGCACCTGATGTCGCGCCTCTGTGGCGTGTGCCACCAGCGGATGCCAGACGGACAGGCGCTCGTCGAGCACCTCGAGACGCACATGGAGAAGAACTCCACCTTCAAGTGCGACCAGTGTGAGAAGTCGTTCGTGCACGCCAAGAGCCTGTACGTCCACAAACGCAACCACAGCGGGGTGCGGCCTTACACGTGTCAGTACTGTCACAAGACGTTCCGGCACTGGCACAAGCACCGCGTGCATGTGCGCATCCATACGGGCGAGCGGCCGTATCGCTGTGACATCTGCGGCTGGGGATTCCCGCGAAATGATGAGCGCAAGCGGCATATGCGCACGCACGTCGGTGCGAAGGCGTTCCACTGCATCGACTGTGGTGTCGGCTGCGGCACACAGATGGCGCTGATGCGTCACCAGGAGCTGCATCACAGCTCGATGGTGCCGTCGCTGGTAGAGGGGAGAGGAGAGAAGACAGCAGAGGAGGAGGGAGAGACAGAAGCGGCGGAGGCGGCACCTGCCGAGACGGTTCCGGGTGTAGAGACAGAGGAGAGCTTCGCCGATCTGGACGAGCAGATCACGGTCAAGGTCGAGATGGATGACCCGGGGGTGGACGTCGGTTGCAATGACGGCAGTGATGTGGGGAGCGGTGACTGCGGTGAAGATGGTGACGGCGGCGGTGACGGCGGCGGTGATGTTGATGACGGTGATGATGACGGAGGAGACGGTGATGATGACGGAGGGGACTGTGACGACCCACCTTACCGGCCTGAGTCTGACTCGGACAGCGACGCCTCCGGCGGCAGCGACCGGCGCGACACGGCGCCGGCCCGTAAAGCTCCCTCTATCGGTCGCGCAGCCCCTGCCGATCACGAGGAGGAAGATGAGGATGGTGGTGAGGGGGAGCAAGACGCGATGCCAAATTCTGCTGACCACCAGCCGCAGCGTGACCCCATCGCCATCGACGAACCGAATTCAGAGAAACCTGAAGAGAACAGTGACGCCACTGTAGCCATCAAGACTGAGCCCAAAGAGGAGGAAGAGGAGCCAGCAGGAGCGGAAGACGGTCATCTTGCCACTCTGTGGGGCTCAGACTCGGACTCCGAACGAGACGCGGAAAGTGCGCGCCTGCTGGAGCCTGAAGTCAACCTCACTGAGATGTTCATCGATATCGAACGGATGCGCACCACCATTCGCCGCAAGATCGCCGCTAACGCCCACAAGTTCGACAACGCGGTGGCGCAGGAGGCGAGGTCGTTCGTGCACGACCCCGAGCCGGACATCGACAACATTCGCTCGATCCTGCGCACCAAGCTCGAGGAGGGAAAGCGCATCCAGGCGCTCCTCGCGCGCAACGAGACCGACAAGCGCCAGCTGCAGGACGAGCTCGAGGCGACGCACAAGAAGATCAAGCTCGAGCCGGTGGAGACTTACAGCGGCATGACGGTGGCGAAGAGGGCAGGCATCAACGCGACGTCACTGACGGCGAAGGCAGTCGCCCCGAGCCAGAAGGGGCCGAGGGGCCGTGTGCGCCGCCTGGCGCCGGCTGTGTCTGACGTGGGTCGCCACTGGCTGGCCGGCCGACTATCTCCAGAGGACGGCGATTCGGGCCGCACGAGCGATCCGAGCGCCACGCCGCGGGTGCCGCGCCGCCGCTGGATCCAGCACGAGCTCAACTTCGCGCCCGAGGATGGTACGCTGGCCGAAGCACCGCCGCTGGGGGGATCTCTCAGGATCTCGACGGGCTTCGGCGAACTGTAGGCAGCTGACGTCAGACCGTCTGTCTGTCAGACGGTCAGACAGGCAGGCGGTCAGACTGACAGACAGTCAGACAGGCAGGCGGTCAGACTGACAGATAGTCAGACTGACAGATGGTCAGACAGGCAGATGGTCGGACTGACGCACTGTCAGACAGGCAGATGGACAGACGGATGCATGACGTAGTGACTAAAGACTTTGGATGAATGGAAGACGGACGGGCGGATGGATTGGTGATTGAATGGACTGAGAAGAGGATGGGTGGACGGAAAAAGGGACAGATTAACTTATGGACAGACGGTAGTGACTGAACGGATGAATTGAACAGGGAAGAAGAACGAATCACGTTTTGGGGGCTTGAGAACGAATATTTGGTGTACAGTACGATTGTGAATAATTATGTGGGACGAATGAGTGGTGAAGAATGATACCAGCAATGGAAACTAACTTACCAGGCCAGCTTTCTAGTCAGAAACGCGCGACGCTCACCAGCGTTTGACTGTATGTAGTCATACAGCGCAAGGGTCCAGTGTGCTATTTATGTATTTATTTATGTATGTATTTATTTATTTATTTATTCTGAGAACGTGAGAAGGACATCAGCTTAGAATCTGATGTGGGTGTGGGTGTGCTTTGGTGAAATCATCACAATCGCTTTTATGAAGCGAAAGGCGAAAAGCGAGAGTGTCGATGACAAGTTGTCATTTTGTTGTTAGGATACAACTTTGTCAGATAGTTAATGAAATGTCCTGCCATTTTTAGTTCATGGTTTCACATGATCACTGTGCTGAAACATTAAGTGGGCAGCGCTCATCAGTCTTCACCATTGAGCTTGTACAGTTCTTATTTATAGCGGTTGTCGGTAAAGTTCATGCATTTTATCAGTAGGTTATTCTGAATTACCGAATGCTGATAAGAGAACATGATAAATTATTTACCGATTGAAATGCAACGGTGCATGAGCACATGAAACTTTGTACTAGTCACTGGAGAGGGTATTTAATATTTATTATGTATTTATTTATTAATCGTCGAGCATTCATTTTTGATACATTCCATTGCCAACTGTGGTACAAATGGTCTAGTCATTTTTTTGCGCTGTGGGAGGTACTAGTGTAAGTTGAAATGAGTTAAGCCGCCTTCACACCGGACGCGGACTCCGCGTCCACATGCGGACTCCACGTCCCCACGCGTAAACGCTGCAATGCCTATTTGATTTAAAAGGTCACTGCGGCTTCAGAACGACTGATGAATTCGTGTGCACTGAATTGATTGGTGCTTACGGCGAGAAAATCGGTCCCAGTCACTGCTGAGATTCCTTGTTGCTGCCCCAACTGCGGTGTAAAGTTTGTGCAGCAACAGGGGAATCTCAGCAACGGCTGGACCGATTTTCTCGCCGTTATCCCTAATCAATTCAGTGCACACGATGTCATCAGCCGTACTGAAACTGGTGACCTCAGGACATCGCAGTGACCCTGTAAATAAAATAGGCATTGCTGCGTTTACGCGTGGGGACGCGGATTCCGCATGTGTACGCGTAATCCGCGTCCGGTGTGAGGGCGGCCTTATTCCGTTTTATGATTGTGTTATGTCTGTGGCAATGTTGCAACAAGTAATATGTATTTATTTCATCGATGCTATCTCATTTTTATATGATATTTTGTATTCAATATTCGCGAACAATTAAGATTTAGATTGTGCAATTGCATTGTTTTGGTTTGGCTGTCCTGCTCATTTGGGTGTTGGAACATGTTTTTATCAACTCTGTAAAAATAAAATAAACTTGACTAGATGAAATATGTTAATTAAAATGATCCTATCTAAATTAAATACCATACCAATGGAGCATCTGGAAGTAGTAACACCTAAAGGGAAATAATTATCTTTGATTTGAGCAACAGTTGCTGAGGTTACCGTTATGGTATAACAATTCAATGATAAACTAAAATTATTCACTTATTCAAAGTTGGAAGTTTGGAAAAAGTAATAACAAACTTCTTTCGAAAGTCATGATCAGTGTTTTCCCACCACTATTAGGAGTGAGACATATTTCCCTTTGTATTAACCTACGCACTGCTGGGGGTTTGCGACGAGTACAAACTGCAAGGGGGGTTGATTTCCCCCTGAGATCTCGAAAACTGCGCTGCGTAACTACAATAAAAAACGGTGTTAGATCTCTCGAGACAAGCTCTATCGATCGAAAGTATATATTTTTAGGTCAGGTCAATATTGCGGTCACCAGAGTTTATCACAGGTCAGATTTTCCGGTTTTAGGACTTCGCTCCAGAAAACCTCGAATATCTTTCTTTTTTTAACTATGGTATTTAGGAACAAAACACAAAAAGCTTTCGAAAACTTCTGAAAAATTATATCGTAGACATGCCCTCCGATTTAAGACTAAGTCAATAGCGTAGGCTCCAGAGGTCATTAATGGTCAAACAGGCTATGTTTGGCAAAGCTGTTTTTTGTGAATAACATTTCACCTAACATAAGGCAATAATTTTGAGGCCATCGTGTTTGTCTCGTTAGGCGCTTTGACAAATATTAATGGTGACCTGGTAAGGTTAACTGATAAATTTGACCTCAAAGCAAGGTCATTTGATGACCCAGGTAGGTCATGCTGCACATATAGTGACGTGGCTCGACGAGACAAACATATTGCTGCCATCTGATCCAGGGCCTCCTGTAAGGAATTTTCACTGGGGGCCACGCAGATTTTCAATGATGGCAGCGACAAGTGAAAAATGCTGTTAGAATAACCCGAGACAAGCATAATCAGAAGTATATTTGCTGTTATTTTTTTGGGTCAAGTAAATATTGAGGTCACAGAAGGTCAATTTTTCGACAATTATATGAGTGCCTTTACTAAAACCGTCTTCTATAAACGATTACTAAAAGAGTTAGCGACGCGACCAAAAAACAGTCGAAAGATAATATAATTTTATGTTGCTAAAACAACATCAGAATTTACCTCAGGTCAATAATTAGATCAAGCTTATCCATTAAGTTTGAAATATTTTACAAATAGACGAATTACTTTAAAGGAATAACTTGTGATGGAAGCATCGTTAGAGTAAAACCGATTTCACTTATGTGTTTGTCTCATCGATACGCCATTGAGCTGATACTATCTCGAATATTGCAAATAAGACACGGTTAAAGAGTGTGCCTACTCTTTTGAAAATGTCAATTATATTTTTATTACGGTAAGAAGCTATTGCTTTGATTATTGGTTACGATAAAATTCACGTCTGGAGCCCTTTAGTTGAATTTTTTACTTATATTTGTTTTGCATTTGCTTGTTTCCAAAAATTCATAAACGATCGTCACTATAAACAGAGTAGCGAAGATGTTACCTTTAATGGCGCACTTAAGACGATAAAACAACCCTTATTGAGCAATGGTATGGGTTTGTTTACAGTTGATTCAATGATTCTGTTCGGCAGCTGTTATCAGTGCTCACGAGTTGTTTGCTATTGGCCAGAGCTAACAAGATATGGCTAGCGTTGTAATTTAAGAGGCAATGCTCTAGTAGCGAAAGCTCTTCGGCGACCATCGATAATTAAATTTCTCCAGAATGTGATTGGCGGACTATGAAATATTCAGCAACTAAATAAATCTGGGGAAATAAGCATATGGCCTAAATTTCAGAAAAAATCTATTCTACAGATAGCGTCAACAAACTTCACATGACCCATGTGAGGTAGGCACACTCCTTTAAAGAATACTTAATACTTAAAAAAAGTCACGCATTTTTTGAATTGGAAGTCATAGCCGGTCGGTTTTTTAAACCATCGCACTGGGTGGGGGTCATTTTGACCTCCTTGAGGTTTTTCCGGAATAGCGGAAAAAACGGCGGCTGCTCAGCGCCACTAAATTAAAGCTGATTGAACATCAATTTCCCACACTTTGGTCAAAAATTTGATTCAATTCATCACAGGTCAGGTCACAAGGTCACGTCAAGTGACTTTACCTTTTTCAAAATATTTTGGATCGCTGCCCAAAGCAAAACAGTTTTCGTCTGAAAAGATTTGAAACTGCAGCGATTTCATAAAGATATAAATACCTACAATTTCGGTTTTATTTCGATTTTTTTGCATCGGTGGCCTAAAGTCAGGTCAAAAACTTCCTGAACCTCCCCATTATAAGTTGAACGGAAAAAAAACAAATGCTTCCTTAAACAGAAAATGTGCATTTGATAAGGCTAAATATTCCAGAATCATGATTATTTTAGCTCATTCTGGATTACCAAGGTGCAAAATTGCTGCTAACAGTGATCTCTTTACAAGCGTCATCTGGGCATCTGAGGTCATCAGGCAATGATTTGCTAATAACTTCTTCATATACAAGAGATAGGGACAATGAGGTTGACCCACTGTGTTCGTCTGTCTGCGCCGCGGTCGCCCCATATGCCATATGACCTAACCGGTCACCAAATGACCTTCACTTGAGGTCAAATTTTGAAATTTATCTTACCAGGTCACCAAGTATATTTTTCAAAGCGCATCGTTGGGACTAACACGATGGTGTTGATGCATTTTATCTATCATTTTTAGGGAAAAAAGTATTAAGGAAAAACTATACTAAAAACTGCATTTTTGACCTTTGATGACCTCTGGAGCCTCAACTTTTGATCTGAGCTCAATTTTGATGACATCCACTTTGATTAAATTTGTGCTGAGCTTTTTTTGATTGTTTCCGTTGTTTCCAAACTATCATAGTTCACGAGATATACGGGTGTTTCGAAGTGAAGTTATTCAAACTGTGGAAATTTCACCCTTGATGACCTCTGGGCTCTGACGACCTTAATATTGACCAAAGACAAAAATTTCCTGTAAATTCTATGTTACCTACATGTTGAGAGCTTTTAATAAAACGCTTTTTCGCGTCTTTCTATTCTTTCGTTTGGAGTAAGTGGAGGGTCATTTTGACCCCCACCATGCGAAGTTGTTCATACGCGAGACCCCACCAGGCCGCAGGTTAAAAGTTCAACGACTTTCAAGTTCCTCTTACGCACACTTCACTGGAAAGTCACCATCGCTATATATAGCTTAAGTTTTTTTTAAAGTCCTACAAAAGCTCATATTTTTAATGAATGGTTTTTATATTTTTTTTTCGGGAATATGTCTATACCACAAAATGCAAATGTCAGGAAAACAGATGATTGACAGGCAGGTCTGTGGTGATTTATTCGACATCTCAAAATTGAATTGATAGCGCTCGGGCCAGGAGGGCCGTTTTAAGCGTCAGTCAAATTTAGTTGCTGACCCGTCTGGGAAACTTCTTTGACCAAGCTCATGGGTAGGCCTGAGATGCCACTGGCGGATCCATAACGATCGAAATTTGTTTTTGTTTGCAGATAAAAAAAGTTGTACACAATGGAAAAGCTAGTCGGATTTCGCTAATGTGTTCATTAAGGACTGAGTTAAAAGAAAACCTTCCTCCGTTATACAAGGTGTTAGAGTTGTATTTCATATCAGTAAATGCGTAGGTTTCGATCGAATTTTAATCGTTTTGAGCTTGAAACCCGATGCCACCCCCGCCCCCAATGACCCCCCACCACTAAACTATGTGTCTCGACTGTCTTAACAGACGCCGTGCTGCGTCTGAGAACGGTCCAACCATAGCCTGATGTGACCTTACGTATAGGCCTTACCTAACCAGGGTTTATTCATAAAAAAATAATAACCTTTGGCCGGTCCCGCTTGAGATGTTATGGGGAACAAAGTTATGTATTGCCTCCCCAATGGGTTCGGCGTGGGACTTGCAGCTCCCCTGCCTTCCCCTTCCACCGTCCCTGGGTTTGATCCACGGACACCTAGCCACTTGAATCGTCGAATTAGGTCGGTTCGGTCGTTCGAATTTAGCGTCGGTCGAATTATTGTGTGACCTCTGGAACTTCTTTGACAAGCTCTCGGGAGGTCTGTGAAATACTTTTCAGACCGGACCGAGTACATATGACCAAGTCACTGAGGGTATAGAACAAGGGCACTGTAAAGAGCTTTAGGGCAAGCCTCTTTCTGACCAGTTGAAATAATCTTGAAGACCACCCATGGCTTCCTTAGGCCTTTTCTGACCGGCTGGACCATATGCAAGGGCCGACAGGTCTAAAAAAAGGTCCTGACGCCTAGGGGAGATTGCTTTGCCCCCCCCCCCCCACCCAACCCCGCCTGAAACTAAACAATCCGCCGCCAATGGCTCGAACAAAGTTTCGGAAAAATGCCAAAAGCGGATCAGTCCAGCATCACAAGTCAAAAGCCCGGCGCCCCATACCAAACATGCCAACGTAACTGTCAGTAGAAGGATAAAGCGCGAAATTGCCTATTTATTGTCAGAACACTAGTGGAATGGCGTATTTTTCCGCACTTAAAACCAAGTGGTATGTATTAGCAAGTTACCATCGAGTCTTATTTCACTAAGTTAAACAGTCAACCCTTTTTCTTTTATATCTGCGTCAATGAAGTTTTATTTTTTCGCCGAATTTGAGTTTGTCGTTTTTATTACATACAGATGACATTTTATCTGCCCCCCCCCCCCAGTGACCCGCATTTCGGCTCGACTGGGGGTGCTGGCGGCTTCCACTTCGAGGGGGCGCAGCCCCCCCCAGTTAACATTGTTAGAGGAGGCCCTGATCTGATTCGTCTCTATCCTTTACAGCAAGAAGCTATTAGCAAAACATTCTGATGACCTCAGATGGCGTAAAAATGGTTTGACCCTGACATAAAGACATAAAGACATAAAGAGAGTGCAACAAAGAGCGTGCCAGGGCCCATACGAGGTTGCACATACCCCCCCCCCCCCCAACCCCAACAGTCTCACCCCTCCAGTCCACCCCAGCCTACCTAAACAAGTCTAAATCCCACGAGTACTTATGAACTAATCCCTTTCTCTGTATAGTATTTAATCAATCTAATTTCTTGAAGGAGGCAAGTGACACTGCAGTAGGCGACATCCCCGGTAGCTTATTCAATTTCCTACCACCCTTCTGGCTGAAAAAAATGACTTACGTAGGCCTATGTTCTACTTTTTCATTACGAGTTTATGCTGATGACCTCTACTACCGATTTTCCCTACTGAATTCAAACCATTCCTTTAAATTATCCAGAATGCGACCATTCCACAAATTTGAATCTTCAATAAGATCTCCTCTTAGCCTTCTATATCTAAGTTGAAAACATTTACCCAATTTCTTTAATCTTTCTTTCATAAGGCATACTATAAAAGACAATTTACCATTTTGTTGCCCTTTTCTGAACTCTTTCTAAACAACCAAACAATCTTTCTCATATGTTGGGACCAGGCTTGACGCAATCACTCTAGATGTGGGTCTAAACATATGCACAATTACAGTTTTGTTATTTAACCTCTTCACTTTTGTAGGTAACATTTCTGTTAATACCCAGCATCTAAAGCGCTTTTTTTTTCTAGATTCTACGACCTGATCGACGATATAGTCTGCTGTTTACCCACGACCCCTAAATCTCTTTCCTTTTCAATCTGCTCTAGTTTCTGCCCACCCATTGCATACTTCAGTGCTTACTGCTAACTCGGTCAGCGTGCATGTTCTTACATTTACTGCAAATGAATTTCATCTGCCATGCTTCAGACCACTCAACTAGCTTGTCCAGTCAGCTTGAAAAACATCCTGATCATGTCTTCCTCTTTAATAATCCTGACAACTTTTAGATCATCTTGCAAATTTCCAATACTTTGCTGCTAAAACTCTTCTCAATATGTATTCACATATATTATAAACAGCAAACGGCCCAGACGTGACCCTGTAACTCCACCTTGGAGAACTCCCTTCCATGTGATTTGCACCCATTTAATATAACCCTTTGCTGGCGTCCTGAATAGCCCACGACTGCTATCCAATCAAAGAATCTTGCCCCCGATTCCATGAATTTTAAGGCATGCATCCCTAGTCTTTTATGGGGACTTGTCAAAAGCTTTACTGAAATTCAAGAAAAGATACATCTAGCTTGATTTCCCTTGATCAAAGCTCTCTGTTACAACATCCAAGAAGTCCAGAAGATTAGTTAAAACAAAGAACGGGCCCTTCCTTAAAGCCATGCTGAGTATCATTGATTGGAGTTCGTTTGCTCTCAAGAATTCAACAATCTTAATCTTTATGATTGATTCAAGCACTTTGCAGGACTAATGAGTCAGTGGACTAACCGGTCTGTAGTTTCTTCCTTTACTTGTTTCTCCCTTTTTATGAATAGGGAACAACATTGCTCTTTTCCAATCAAGTGAATTTCAGTTCTTCTGAGAGTGATTTTGAAATATTATGGCTTAATGGAACTGATAACTTTCTCTGTTCAGCTTCCCTAAAAAAACCTAGCATGAATTTCATCAGGCCCTTCTGCCTTGGGTTTGGGTCTTACTTTTCTTTAGATATTTCCAGAACAAGTTCACAAAAAAAATCTTATGCTAACCTAGCTCTCCTTATAGTGGCCTCGGTCTCTGACTGGGCTGCAGTGCTGACAATATTACTCTGATCCTCGATAGTAAAAACCAGCTTGGAACTTATCAATTAAGCACTTTCAACCATTCACTTGCAGAGGCTACTGAGCAACATTTGTACATGGGTCATCAATAATGAGCTCAAATAAGATGACTGAAATAATTGGCGTGATCTAATGCATATTCTCTGAATAGAAATTTGAGTGTATTTTTTTCTTTTGTATATTTTCCCATTTCCCTATAATGGAGAGATTACGAAATTGACCCGACCTTAGGTCACTGATGTGCAAAATCCGAGATAAACCAATTGCAGGTAACTATGACCTTAATAAATCTGGTAAGTTTGAAACCGATCAGCCAAAAAATCGGACTGTGGTATGACCGCAAACGTTTTGAGGTGGTTCATGTGACCTGGTCTGGTAACCTGACCTGAGATGATCCAAGGTATTTTATACAGGAAAATATTCATTGATTAAAAGCTACTGAGTGATTTTCACGAAAAACCATCCTTGGGCATCGGGTTTCCGAAAATCTAAAAAATGCTTATGTTCGTCCAAAAACCGCATCGATTTTCGGATAAATTCGGAATTCCGAAAATGTTTGTACTAGTGCGAACTAATGGTGTCAATGCCAACCAACGAACTAATATTACAAATACATAATGAAGGATAAACTTAACGTTTTGGTCCAAAATTTACATATTATTAGGTGCACTGATATAGTCGGGGCGTCTCATCGGACTTAAAATATAACAGGTGGACCAAATCCCGTTGAGTTTTTTCATATTTTGGGTATACCCAATATATGAAAACTCTTAACCGGACTTGGTCACCTCAATCTATACTATAGGTTGAGGCCGGGCAAACCCAATCTGCAATCGATGGCCCTTGCATGACCCATTGCCAGATTTTCTGGATCCGCCCAGCTTGTCATGGCAATGAAATGTGGTGAGAACTACGTAGATAGTGCAGGATAGGGTAGCTGCCAAGTTTGAACGTCGGCTTATCTGTTAATAGTTTGGGAGTTTATTGAGGAAAATCCGGAGGGTGGTAAAAATTTTAGACCCCCGCAGCTGGGAGCGGGCTGTTTAAGTAAGAGTAATTGAAGACCTGGTTGCACGACAAACCTGATCGCAACTCCTTTACATTTCAGTTGAGAGTACATAGTTGTAAGTCCTTCTGGTCGCCAAAAAGGGGTAACTATGCTTTTGACGCTGAGAACAACTGCCTACAAAGATCAACAGCACAGCAAACTTCAGCTTATAGTTTCGCCCCTAGATGACACTAGTAGTTAGCGCCTGGAGCTATGCTGTACCGCATAGCTTGAAGCCAATCTCGTCCCGCTCATGTCTCAGCTGCGCAGTCGGCTGGATTTAGGTTTCTAGTTTGGGGTTCGTGGGGATTTATATCTGTTTCGCCCATGTGCCCTCGCCAATAGTGTATAGTGCCCTGGTTTCGCCAGCGGAAAGTTGTTGACCGGGTAGTATTCGGAGGGCCCAGGGGGGCCGGGGGAGTCTATTCAGATGGGGTGGGGGCCTTCAGTCCCCAACTTACTTTACTTTACTTTACCGATTTCGGGATTTAGGAGGCCACTTCGCTTTTAGGACCCACTCAGCTATCGAGCTTGGAACATGGCACTATGCTTCAGTCGCGGTTCCAAGCTTCAGCCGAGCTCACTGGCGGATCCAGCCGTCTGCCTGATTTGGGACCTCTTTAGTAGGTTGGGCTTCACTGCTTACCTGTGGCAACAGAGGCGTCGACGCCTAACAGACCATTCAGACTAGTCGCGCCACTTTTTTGGGCGTCCCTATATGTGTCGCCACCGTCTATAGGTGCCGCCCTCGATGAGGCGCCGCCCCATACCCAGGTGCCGCCACTGACCGGACGCCTCCCAAGTCAGGTGCCGTCCCTCAAAAGAGGCCGCCCGTCAGCCAGGTGTCGCCCCTTCAGCCGGGTACGGAAATGTTAGCGAAGAAAAGATAAGATACGATCGGGTGTTTGCAATTAGGAAGGGTATCGAAATTTCGCTTGACAAAAAGTTGGAAAGATACAAATTTGAGCGTGTATGCACCCCTTGCCAGGTGCCGCCCCATGCTAGGTGCCGGTCCGCGGGCCGGCACATAGCATGGGGGCGGCACCAAAAACTGGTCCGATTTTTTGCTCGCGAGCAAAAAATCGGACCAGTTTTTTTCGCGTGTCGACGCCCCTGCTGGCAAGCCTCGCCACACTGAACGTACTTGGGGATAATTAAACGGAAGTGATTACGAGCGAGCGCGAAGCGCGAGCGAGTCCTCATTAAGAATACCGGATTTTTCTCGCATATAAGCGGCCGACCCGACCCAACCCGACCCGACCCGACCCAGCCGGGCCCGGCCAGACCATAACGCTGTTAATACGCATATACAACTTAATACTGTTAAAATAATATTTCGTCAACGGTCAAACAATATATTGATTGTCGAAAGACTGTTTACGTGTAGACGAGTCTTTGTCCAGTATTCACCGGGATCGGATCGGGACCACAGATACATGACAACTCTCAAAGGATTCGTTAGAATCCCACAGGTAAAAATAGGATATTTAGTGCCGAGGGCCGGACGAACCTCTGGACGTGGTCACTCACTAGTCGGTATACCATCATTTTTTCGACCTCAAAATCTCCTTGGATCTGCAGAATCGAAATCAGGGCAATCGGAGGTTGGAGGCAAGTTCCCCAGCTTGTCCCCTCCGTGGCGACGTTACTGCTTCAGCCCCCCCCCCAACTGAATAGGATCTATCACCCCTGTGTCTGGTATGTTGGACAATGGGGGGATGTCCCGATCTCCCGAGGAACCAGAGAGAACACATTTTTGTTTACCTTTTTTGTGCTATCTCGGTCGTTTGACCAATGAGAAGACGGCGTGGGTGGTCACTGATCCTGCACTCTGTACTTTGTCATCGCATTAGAGGTTACCTGGTTACCTATTTCAATGGCAGATCCGGAGGGGAATGGAACAATGCTCCAGCCCCATTGAGCCTCGAAGGGCCCGACCCAATAGCCCGAAAGGGCCCATAGCCGATCAAAGTGACTCGAAACGAATTTTACTCCGTTTTCAAACAAGGACAAGTAAAGAAGAAGTATAACAGCAAAGCGCAAAAGCCCGAGGGGCTCTGTCGTCCTGAGGGGGCTCTCGGGCTTCGCCACGGCGGGGGGAGCTGGGGACGTGTTCCCTCATTATTGAGCCAGGGGGATTGTCCCCCCAATTTACAATGTCCATCAATTTACCCTGACAAGTAACAAGCAACTAGAAATCAGTGCTCAGTTGTACTCATTAGTTGTTACTTCTCCCCTGTTCAACAAGCTTTCGTTGACGCTCAACCCCCCCCCTCTCCCCCGCTCAACAACTTTGTGCTGACTTCCCTCCCAAACAATTTTTTGCTAACGTTCCATCCTCCCTCCAGTCAATAACTTTTTGTTAACGCTCCACTCCCGGTCAATAACGGTTTGCCCCCCATCCCAAAATACCTTCCACCGCCCCTGCGATCATGACACCCCGGAGTCTGCGATCATGACACCCCGGAGTCTGCGATGATATAGCGACGGCAGACCGAACGCTCTGAGCCTCTCAGTGTACGGCAGAAACCTCTATATGCTAGGCATGAGTTGTATGACGCGTCTCTGAAGTCTGAACTCGTTCCAGGAACGTAGGAGCGCCAGAAAAAGTGTGTGGGGGGGGGCAGTGAAACTTTGATCTCGTCTTGAAATAAGTCCACCCCCCCTCCTTGAAATATTTATGGGCAGATTTGGGCTCTTCTCGTCTTGGCGAACCTATTGCCATAAAAAAACTTTTTCACCAAATACAAGAACATATTTAACCCTATTCCCTGCGGGCGGCCAGAATTACGTTAACCTGCGGGGGGGCAGATTCTGACCCCCCCCCCCAGAGATCTCGAGAACCACTCGTCCGATTTCGATGGGACGAACACCATTTGATTCGTCGTGACGAAATTGTTCTTTTTGGACCCCGAAATTGCTTTTTTGTTTAAAAATGGGGGCCAGGGTGCAAAAAATACGCAATTTTGGGGTGTTTTTTGAAAGATCATTGTGGCCATGTGATTCGATCGATTTGCATGAAAAAAAAAACGTTTTTGAGCTTCCAATAACATGATCTTCAATGTGTTAAAGGGACAAGTAGAAAAATGAAAAATCATAGGCGTACTCAGGGATATTTTTTTTTTGATTTTTTTATAAAAAATATGTGCTTTTCCTTAGTGTTTGGGACATGGGAACATCACAAGTAGGCTTTGTTGCTGTAGTTGGTTAAATGTAACAAATTTTGCATAGGCGGATTCAGGTAAACAGCGTGGGGGGCACCATGTGCGGAACGCCTTTAATCATCTTGCTTATTTGAAGTTCGGCCTAAATTGACGGAGAATATCGCCTCCCATTTTATATAGGTACCTGAGTTCGCCTCTGCCACAAAATATGTATAATCCAATTATGTATGATGTGATGCAGGGGAAATGTTCCTATTAGCGACCTCTCCCCATTTGCGACCTCCCACCATACACAGAAATCGACACGATACAACTTCAGAAAAATGCATGAACTAAATCGGCCATGTGCGTTTTACCAGTTTCATCATTTCTACTTGTGGTATTTATACGGTAGTGCTCTGCACGTGTGCTGAAAGAAAACCATGTGTTTTTCTACGCCGTTTAAACGCAACGTTAATATGTGCGTTTTTACTCACTCGCAGTACTTATCTGAAAACAAAGTTTGTTTTTGTTTCTGAATTGTTCATAATTTGGTTTATGTGTTTGTGTTCGATTTCCCGTTGTATAGGTGTGTCGGTTATTTTTATGCGGCCTTTAAATTTGGAACACTTACAATTCCCCTATTTGCGAACCGTAGGTCTTCCAGGAAGGGTCAACCGCTGATCATTAACTCTTTGAAATTGACTCCAATGGCCTCCTTTCGTTAGCGACTGACAAGCTGTTTTTTTTTTATTTTGAGTCAACCCCAAATAGGAGTTGAATTTACAGAAGCGGAAACTTTTAGAAGGCAATATGTATAAGAAATATTCCTGGGATGCTATATAACGCCGGTCGCAAAATGGGAACCAGTTCCCTATTTTACGGTTTTTGCTAAGGGGCCTTGCAAGATCGCCAATTTGCGATTATATTACGAATGTGGTGAATAAAGTAAGACCATATATGGCCTAGAAACTGTTCACACTTCCTTAAAAACCAAGTTCCCACGGTCGTGAACAACGACAGCATATCACTAGCGCACTCAACCTAAGGGGTCGCTAATCGGAATCATTTCCCCTACCTAGTACCTACAAAGCATTGACTTAGAGTTTCTGACGCTTTTATCCACCGCTAAACTAACGAAGGAAGTATGCGCCGCACACCCGCATTCGTAACGACCTCCCAAAAACATGACCCTGGATCCGCCTCTGGTGGACCGATTTTTTCCCAAAATTTGCACAGAACACGCGTCATTCATATTTAGGAAAGGTCCGAAGGTTTCAAGACGATAGACGTAATGGTTCAGAAGCGGCGGGCGAAAAACTACCGGGAGGAGCAGAATCTGTCCCCCGCAGGGAATAGGGTTAAATTTAAGCAGCACAAAAATGGTTATGCAGTGGAGAGGCCAAATACCCCTCCCTGTTCCTACGCCTATATGACTCGTTCAACCTGCTTCTGGTCCGCGTGGTTGAGCGGCCCCACGACTTTGTTGCTGTCATGGATGCAGTCTGATTGTCTGTCTGACCTTCGGAAAGGGAGGGGCACGGCATCCCCAGGGGCCCATCCCTCGAGTCGTCGAAGGGCACTCGAAACAAATCTCGCGAAAAAATACCACCCCGGATTTAGGCCATTATATCTTGCTAGGTCCCTAAATAGTCGCAAACAGGGACGTAGCAGATAATTTTTGAGTGTGAAAGTCGGCCCGATGGGGTCACGTGCCTCCTCTGTCCCCCACCCCTCCCCCTGGCTGCGCCCCCGTTTGCCGTACTACTCTAAATGAGGTCGAACTAGGGAGCTGGGACGAGGAAGTTGAAGTGGTTCAAATCCTGGTAAGCATCTTTATTTTGTTGATTTTGTACGGTATCCCAGATCAGCCCCTTTTAACTTTCACGAAGAACCTTCGCCCCAGGGCCCAGGGTGCGCCCTAAACCCCTAATAATCATCAACGACAAAAGACTCGTTGATATTTCTAGCACTACATCTGCAATATTTGTATTTAGTGGCGGTGTCTACTGTACTTTCGTAACGCATGCGCGTTGTTTTGCATTTGCGTCAACCGCCGCCATTCAGCCGCCATTGCCCGATTGCGCTGACGTGAGGGGAATTGGGTGGCCGGTGGTGGTTGTCGGTTTTCCATGAGTTAATTATTATATCAGATAATATCTTCCGATATCACCTATCCACAGCTTTGAGGGAACATCATGGCAGACGTTGAGCAGGGTGATGGGGATTACGAGTCCTCTGAGCACCATGAAAATCCCGGTAAAAACGAGCACTGTGAAGATCATTCAGAATCTGAACCACATAATGGCGGTCCCGGTCATCACATGGATCAAATGGAAGATGGACATCATTCTCATCATCAAATGGAAGATGGACATCATTCACATCATCAAATGGAAGATGGACATCAACATGGCGGGCCACCCGATTTCGGTGGTCCCATGAGAGGAGGATTTTGGCGAGGACCGTAAGTACATAAAGCCCTTAGATGGTTAGGGACAGTTTGGGTAAACCTGAACTCTGGACACATCCTAATGCCAGACTTCATGTGATTTATGTTGTAGTGTGTCAGTATCGTCTACATCACCATTCACAAATAGCATGAAAAGGGGCTTCCAGTGGGGAGGGTCACATTCCCCTGTCACTAATTTACTTTCCTATAATATTCCCCTCCTGATCGCATTGTTGTTCTGTTCACAATGTCCTCTCTATGGGCTATGACTACAGACGATCTGTCAAACCATTATTTATTAGTTAATGCCTATTATAATCTATTATATTATCTTAAAAAAGGGACATAAGGAGATAGCACGTAATTACCAACCAATCAGCCTGACCTCAGTTGTTTGTAAAGTTATGGAAGCCATCATGAAGGACAAGATCATGCTTCATCTTGAGAGCAACAACCTGCTAAGTCCTCACCAACATGGGTTCCGGCCAGCTTAAACTCACCTGTTATACTCACCTGTTAGGTTTCCTCAACCTTCATCTCTGTACAGGACAGGAAGGAGGGAAAACCCTTGGCGTACAGAGACGCGCCAATTCCTTCAGAAGTCGGTATGCTATTTGACAACATTATTTCTAGGCATGGAGTAAGGAGATTGGTATTGTGCGTCTGCATTGAAGGTTTTGTTCATCAAAAAATGGCTAATTCAAAAGACACAACCTATAGGAACCTATGTGAAACAGAAAACAAGCCATAGCCCATAAGCCCGTTACCAGCGACAAACTCACAAGAAAAGAAAGCAAAATATGGAGCAGAGTAAAAAAGCACAACAATGTTAAATCACAGCAGAGTAAGTTGTGAACAATGAGAAACAAATAATAATAATAATAAACGCTAATGGAGAGACAGGGGTCGACGTCGTAGGACTTGGAAGGGTTGAAACATGATGGAATCCTTGGCGCTTTTGACCCACCCCAGCTTGAGAAGGATGGGGTGCATACCAAGGGGGGTTTGGGAGTGGTGTTAAGGATTGGGGTGGTAGTTTGGGAGTGGAGCAAGTTCATGCACAACACAGCTCCTGGAAGTTATGGACAGTTGGACGCAGGCAATAGATGAAGGGAAGCCCATTGATGCAATTTACCTTGACTTTCGTAAGGCCTTCGATTTGGTCCCCCTGCCCGGCTACTGCTAAAAATAGAGGCTTATGGGATTGCTGTAAATGTACTTGAGTGGGTAAAGGCCTTTCTCACAGATCAAACTCAGGAGGTCTTGGTCGAAGGAGCCTTGTCCGGCAGGTCAGCAGTGACGAGCGGGGTGCCTCAAGGGTCAGTATTGGGGCCGCTGCTGTTCCTCCTGTATATTAATGATATGCCCAACCATCTCATCGCTAGTAAAGATATTTGCCGACGATTCCAAGCTATTCGGCCCAGTCCAGTCCTCTCATGCTAGGCAACAGCTCCAACAGGATCTAGAAAAGGTGGGAAACTGGTCTCTGTTGTGGCAGCTCCCATTCAACTTAGACAAGTGTAAGGTTCTGTACCTTGGTCCTCGAGACCCCTGCTACAACTACACCATATTTGGACGAACCCTTGCCAACACTGAGAAGGAAAAGGACCTGGGAGTCGTGGTTGACAGGACCCTGAACTTCCACTCTCAGACTGCATCTGCTGTTGCCAAGTCCAACAAGCTCCTAGGGATCGTTAGGAAATCTTTCGCGAGTCTCAGCAAGAAGTCCCTGCCGCTGCTCTTCAAGATGCTCATCAGGCCGCACCTCAAATTTGGTAACAGGATCTGGGGACCGCAGTCGAGAGGCGACCAAAAGCTGATAGAGAGGGTCCAAAGGAGGGCGACTAAACTGGTCCCAGAGTTGCGGACAAAGTCGTACTCACAGCGCCTGAAGAAATTAGACCTACCCTCTCTAGCATACCGCCGCCTGCGAGGAGACATGATCGTTGTCTACCAGATTCTCCATGGCTCCCTGGATGTGCAGCCGGATCTTCTCCAACTGTCGAGTACCAGGCGCACACGAGGCCACCACCTCAAGCTCCACAAACCAAGGGTCTGCTCTGCCTAGACGAAGCTTCTTGAGCGTCAGAGTGGTGAACAGATGGAACAGCCTGCCATCCCACGTCGTGTCCGCCCCTTCCATCAATGCATTCAAATCCCGACTTGATTCCCACTGGAAAAACATTCATTTTCCAACCGTCATGGGTATTAGACCACTAGTACTTGAGCATGTAACAATGTAATGATCTGGTCCTACAGGCCTACTAAGGCCTCAAAATTATGTGTTCTTCTAAGGTAAGGTAAGGTATTATATAGATTCCTACCAATCAATACAAATATCACCTTCAAATATCACCTTTAGTAACTATGGATGTCTAAGTCTTCTCTAAGAATTTTGCATTATAATTTATAACTGATTATAACTTCAATAATTAATATCTCACCACTTTCTTTGCCTCACCTGCCATCAAACTTTGTTTATGAAACAGCTGATGCTCAATAACAGGGTGGCTGTTCGGGAGAGGTTGCCTGGGGGTAAATGGAAAAACACTGTAAACTGTTATTTTTTGGTCATGTGTTTTAAACGAATGGTTTCCTTCATATTGTTATTTTTGTATAGCAGTTGGTAAGAAGAGTTTGGTCAAACTACCTAGCGCTTTTCGCCTGAGTTTTTAGATGTTTCAAAACTTAATTATTTCATCACTAAGTTAATTATTTTGACTTTCTGCATGCTTCCAGACACTATTCTGTACACTTACCTTACAATGTATTGTTCTCGGAGTGGGAGCACCATAATGGTCATGGAATACTGTGCTGTCATGCCCGTTAAGTCACATCACTAGTGCTGCAGTTTGATAACGTCAGTACCGCGGGCCACAGCCTAGTTCCGCTGGCTGGATGGAGTTTATGTGGTGCAGCCTCCGGCGGCATTTCAACACATCCCTATGTGGTTAGGGATTAGCAAGTCAGGATGAGCTCTGGTGTGGTTTGCGAATGGGATGGAGACTGAAAATTGTAAATAATAATACCCCATCTCTACGGACAATCAGCTGTTGAGTAAACACAGTTTGGCGACTGGTGGCGCGAGGAAGCGGCGAGATATTAATTATTGAAGTAAGAATTAGTTATAGTGCAAAATGTCTCGGGGAAGACATCCGTAGTTACTAAGTGTGATATTTGCTATCAAATGGTGGGTATATTATAGGGATTAACTAATAACTAATCGGTGAAGTCCGTTAGCATAGCCAAGAGTTGATTAGGGTTTACTATAGCAATATTCACCATAAAGACATGGGACCTTGAAGAGAAAAATCCAAAATGGTATAGACCATGGTCTAAGTATAGACGTATAGACCAAGTATAGACGACAATAAAAGTACAGACCATGTTCATGGTCCGGATATGACATCACAGGACCTGATCAGACTTAATGGCCATATATAATTGTTAAGGTTTTGTCTCGATCAGACTTAACCCTTGCACCGACAGGGTCTGAGCCAGGGGGGTCCGCTCCGGCCTCTTAACCCGCGCACTGCAGGGGGGGTTGATTTCCGCCCCCCCTCAGGTTTTTCTGAAGTAGCGGAAAAAACGGCCGGCGGCGCAGCACCGCAAATTCGTACACCTGTTTGGGGCATTCAATTACCACACTTTGGAAAAGTTTTTGCTTCAGGTCAATCTCAAGTCAGGTCACAAGTTCATGTCAAAGTGACCTCACCTTGCAAAATAATGTGTGCGGTTCGTTGCCAAAAGCCACAGTCTTGTTTGCGATATAGAGTTTGAATTTGCAGGTTTTTATAAGAATATGCAGTACCCTACATATTCGTATAATGGCTGGATTATTTCGTATCGGTGACCAGAGGTCAAGGGTATTTCTGACCTCTCTCATTATAAGTGAATGGGAAAATAAACAAAATGGCTTTCCCTTTCAGTAAACATTCATTGTAGATGCAGGCCTTAATTCTTTCAGAATCAGCTAATTTTAGCTTCGTTTCTGAATGATCAAGGCGGCAATTGATGCTCAGTGGATTTTACAAGGTCATCTGAAGGCTCATCTGAGGTCATCAGCAATGAATTTGGCTAATAACTTTGATAAGAAAAGAGATAGACCGATTAGTTGACACCAATGTGTTTTGTCTCGTTCTAAAGCCCGCAGTTGCCGCCATTGCAACATGACCTACCTGGGTCACCAAATGAACCTTGGACCTGCAGGTTAAATTTTGAAATTGACCTTACCAGGTTCACCTGTATATAATTAAAAGCGCATCAAAACTAGACAACACGATTGGCGTCAAAGTGATTTCCCTATCTTTCTTAGGGAGTGCACATGCGACCTATTCAACGGAAAAACCTTGAATTTGGCTAAAAAACAGTATTCTTTGACCTTTCATGACCCTGGAGCCTGAACTATTTGATCTGAGATCAACTTTTTGAGGAACATACATGGGCCATTGCAATTTCGATAGCTATCGATTGCCTCTCAATTAGTTGCTCCTACTATCATAGTTTTCGGAGTAATCGGGGGTTTCGGAAAAGAGTCCTAAAACGGAAAATCTGACCTGTTGGTGGACCTATACTGGTGACCTCATTAGTGACCCTGATCCAAGAAAATACTGAACATACTTTTCGATAGAGCCTTGCTAGAGCTTATCTAATCCAGTTTTCCGCTTGTCGCTACGGTTGCGTAGTTTTTTGGAAGATCTCACGGGGGGGCGGAAATCAAAACCCCCCTGCAGTTCCGTGTTCGGCGCGAACCCCTCTGCAGTGCGCGGGTTAAGCACTATAAAAGAGAGATAATATAGCAACCCATCCACAGCTTTGTTTGTGTTCCGCATGCACTCATGAGCCAGATTCTGCTGCTGACAGCTCTTTAACCAATCAAGCGTCAGCCATGCTTCGAACGCTCATTGGTCGATGCTGATGACGCGTAAGGTGGGTCAGGATATGCCGAACGATAATTGTTTACGTAATCGCTTATCGCATGGCGCCCTGCGGAGGTCATGGGTGTCTAAGAGCTTTTCAGTTTTTTTCCTTAGTTTAAGAAAGCGTTGATCATGATTGTAATGTGCATGTGAAAGCTCAATTAATTCTGATTCGATGGAGTGCAATGTATTGACTATTTAGTTGACTCGGTCTGGGGACAATGAGCCCCATGGCAACAATCACGGTTTGCGTCCGGACGCAGCGAACATTGTTTGTTTATTTATTTGAGCCCTCTGCTGCTGACAGCTTTTTCAACCAATCAAGCGTCAGCTACGCTCGACGCTCATTAGTCAACGGCTGATGACGCGTAGGTGGGTGAGAATAGCCGAACATCATTTGTTTACGCAACGCTATCTGCAAGGCGACGTTGTCCCCACTTTTTCGCCCGGAGCGTTCTACCTGGTTTATATAGCCTTGGTCTGAGCCAACTTAGAACCAAATGGGGGGGGGGCGGATAGCCCCTCCTTCAGAGATCTGGAAAACTATGTAACATAGCGAGAAACGGAAAATGGCGTAAGGTTGGTCGCAACAAGTACTAGAGAAAATAAGATGTTATTTTTTATCAGGTTATTATTGAGGTCACCATAGGTCAAAACGGGTCAAATTTTCCATATTTCGAGTAAATTGAGCATTGCTTCACATAATCCAGACTGGCTTGATAACTAAGATAGCTAGGGACATATGGTGAAAAGTACTGAAATGCCCTTGAAACGCTCTTTCTACATCATGTTCTCAGATTCGAGATAGGGTCAATAGTTGAGGCTCCAGTAGTCAGCAAATGTCAAAATGATAAATTTCACTTAAAACTTTTTTTCTTCTTCTAATGACTCTTTATTTGTAAAAGCTAGAGCAACGCTTTTGTCATCGTGCTTATCTCGTCACGGCGCATCAAATCATATATCTGATGACCAAGGTAGGTCAAATAAAAAATTACCTGACCTGAGGTCATGTCAAGGTCAAGTCAAATTTTATATCTCTTGATGAAAATAGATAGGAAAAACAGAATGGCGAAAGCCCTGTCACTCTGACCCACGTAGAAGATGAGTTATTGTAAAAAAAACATATTCCCTGGGGGCACATTGTATTCTACCTCAGAGGTCACAGAAGAAAATTACAGCATGCATTCTTCTGATTAATCTCCAGAATCAGTTATATTGATTCAAAAGCTTGCGAGATTTTGCTTAGGGTTCATTGTTTGATTGGTGCGCATTTTAACTTTCTCCCATTGACTTATAATGGGGAGGTCACGAAATTGACATGATCTCAGGTCACTGATACGCAAAATCCAAGATATTCGAACTGTAGATGCATATGTCCTTATTACACACTGTGAGTTTCAAACTATTTGGTTAACCATTGTGGCCTTGGCATGTCAAACTTTCAAAAAAAACGTGACTTGAGGTCAGGTCATTTGATGTGACCTGATGACATGACCTTGAAAGTTGGAAAGTGAAAACTCACAAAGTATGGGTAATTGATGTCCGAACATCTGTGCGAAATTTGGCGGCGCTGCGCTTCGTCATTTTTTCCGCTACTTCTGAAAATTATCAGGGGTGGGGTGAAAATCCCCCCGTCGGTGCCCGGGTTGATGGCCATATATTATTTAGGTTTTGTCTCGATCAGAGTTAATGGCCATATATTATTTGGGTTTCGTCTCGATCGGATTTAATGGCCATATATTTTGTAGGTTTCGTCTCGATCAGACTTAATCATATATTATTTATATTTTATCTCGATCAGACTGAACGGCCATATATTATTTAGGTTTCGTCTCGATTGGACTCAATGGCCATATATTATTTAGGGATTGTCTCGATCAGACCTAATGGCTACGAGAGGTAGGTAGGTGAAGTCAGGTTCGATTATGTTATATTGTTTCAGTGACGTCATTAATCTAGCGGACCGTCCCTGGCTTACTTCAAAACTTGCTTACTACGTCTACGCATTTATATACACGGTCGCATTGGGAGAACACCGAACACTTGTGGGTCTCTGGAAATATTTTTGTTCCAATATTCTTAGGTAAGATACATTGTAAATACAATTAAATGTACAGAATAGTGTCTGGAAAATGTGTAGTGACAGCAAAGTACGTTTTGTAACATCTAAAAGGCTGTGGGACAATCGTCGGTATGACCCTATCGTAATTCGTACCTATTCCACTTCTAATTCTGTTACATTCCCATCCTATAGTCGTTCATACTAGCCTTCTTGAGATCGGTATTAGTTTCAAGGTATATATTAACCGCAGAGGGCGGAGAGTGCTGCATTGCCTTGATGGTAGACAGCACGCTCAGCGTTAACCTACCATTAGCTGGGGGGGGGGGGGCGGCCCTCCCCTCAGGGATTTTTACTATAGCTCGAAAATGAACAGCGCTATCATCCCGAAACTTCAGGTACCTTATCCTACATCAATTTGACGTCTGCGGTGCATTTTTTTTTAAATTTTCCGAGTTATATCAAATTTAGTGACGTCGCTACACATGACTTTGACACAAATATCAACTAGACTCTAACAGGCTGTACAAAGGTCATTCCTAAAGCAAAATGCAATCAAAAGACTTAAAAAGATAGCAAATGACAAGGGTTGCAAATTAGCAATCTCGGATTTTTTAAATTCCCCAAAAAAGCAAAGGCGATTTTTGGGGGAAAATGTCCTCAAAATCAACATTTTTAAATCTTTTGAAAAACGGAAGATATGTAAGAAAATCACATATGTTCAATGCCCAAACCAAATTTCAAAGCAATATCTGTATTTTTGAATCACTCACAATCACATATTTTTTAATCACAATTTCAAAGCAATATCTATATTTTTGAATCACTTATTTGCTTGCTCCTCAAAATCAACATTTTAAATCTTTTGAAAAACAGAAGATATGCAAGAAAATTGCTTCCGAAGTATGAGTACCTCATGTCATTTTTGTAAGGTACTTTTTTACCAGATACAGAAAACCAAATGGCACCACTGCATTTCTGAGACAAAACTCGTTATGTTACATGCATTTTGGCGCAAAGTGACCATAGTTGTCGGCGCGCCCAAAAACCCAAATAAACAATCCAATAACATGCATTTTGTGTTTATATTTATCCATTTCAAATTTTCACCTTTTTTACCTGACCTTGACCTTATAACAGGTAAGGTGTGCAAATAACTGCTACAATCGAATTGTATCCGTAAGATAACTCATAAAACATGTGTCCCATGACCTCTTGCCAATAGTGACCTGATTTAACTTGACCTTGGCCTTTCCTTACGATTTCACTTTTGCTTATACGGGAGATGCATCATACCTCTGAGAGCACCTTGTACGATAATAGTCTCAATATAAGGCTTTGGATGGAAAGTACAGCCTAAAAACTCGAATATCTTACATTGAACCTTTGACCTGACTGTGACCTGACATGTGACATTATTTTGCAAATTTCGCATGTGCTTTAGAGTGGTCTCATCGAGAGCTTTCGATTGCCAACTTGCGCGTTTAGCTGCGGCTATCGGTTCGAAAGATAACGAGGGGCGAATAACGTCCCCCCCCCCCAGCCAATGGCGTTCGGCTGAGACCCGAGCCAATGCCGGGTTAAGCCCAGGCTCCACTATGCGTGATCGTCCAGGAAGATTCCGGACGTATTCTCCATGTTGTCAGTTTTTGCATGGTATCCGTGCTTGCGGCTCATGCATGCTATCTGGCTTTTGCGTGTTGTCGGTATCGTCTTTGTTTACATGCTATCATGGCAACTGCACTGTCTCTGGCGAGCGTGTGGTTTCTTTACTTTACTTGATTTTTTGCTGTTGTTTTTTACCATGGATCAGGCCATTGTCATGTCAATTTGTATGTTCAAAATTGAAACCAGCCCGTCATCAGAAGATCAGGAAGAATTATCACCTGGACATTAAACATTCCCATGCACTTTGCAGTCCATAAATATATAATTACCAAGTAGCACTTACCTTCTCTTCCATCCATCATCGATCTAGGCAGGTATCTGACATGTCGCACTTGCAGTTGCAGTGATGTATAATGTTTATATAGCACCAAGCAAAGTTTGCCGTAGTGCGCAATTGGCTGTCTCACATCACGAAAACACGCAGATTCAGCAGAAAAGTTCAGAATTTGAGCTTTCTATCGGGCCTTGGCACCGTCTCGTCCTGACCGTCCGGCTTTGATTTGACTGAACATCCTGAACGTCCGGCTTCTGCGTGGCAATTCATCCGGCTTGTCTGTGTTCTCCTTGACTAACATCCGGGACCTTTATAAAAACGCCAACGTAAGCATTTTCTATCAGCTGAACTTGCTCTGCGGCCCGATTTTAAGCAAAAACCGACAACACGCATAACACGTCAGATATTTCCTGAATAATCACGCATAGTGGAGCCTGACCTTTACATTTTTGGTCCCAGGTTCGAGTCTTGACTTATGTTCTGACTTCTGTTCCAGTTCATTTTTGTTTCACGTGGTATGCCGTTGCCAGTTTGATTTAATCGGTGCTCCCCTGTGCCCCGGCACCTGTCTGACCACGCCTCCTCTCTCCCGCAGTCGTCCCGGTCCCCCTGGCGGCCCGCCGTGGCGCGGCCCGCCGCCGCCACGATTCCGTGGTCGGGGTGGTCCGCCCGGTCCGCCCTGGAATGGTCCGCCGGGACCGCGCGGTCCCTGGCGAGGACCACCGCCGCCGCCCTTCTTCCGCGGTCCCCGTCCGCCGTTCAGGGGCGGGCCGCCGTTCGACCCGAACTGGGGACCGCACCCGGGCATGATGGGACCAGGCCCGATGGTGAGTACAGGCTGTGGTGGTTCAGTGTCGAACCCCGGGTAGGGTGATACAACGTGCTGAGAATAGACAGTATTTACAGTATCACTGATGATATTGGGTGCAAATTGACCAAAGGTATCGGTTCGCCCTTAAACCCCAATAAACAAACAGTGTCGCTGATGTTGAAAGTTTGGGCATGGTTTTATCGGACGTTTTTAGCAGATACGTTTTTAGCAGATAATGCGATGACGCTGGTATTGTCACTTTTCACGTGTCACGCCGACTTATTCTGAATCACGGTCGTCACTTGATCAATGATCATGTCATGTTTTCGACGACTTCGTGAGCGGCTGTGCCTGTTTTCTGTCGCTCGCCGTGTCAGGGTCGGCAGGTGTGTTGTCTTGAGAGCTCAGGAGCTGCCAATGTCCCTGTACCTGCAGCTGACAGCCGGGTACCGTGCATCTCCCCTTCTGACCGAGTGCCGCGTCTCCGCCGCCGCAGGGTCCGTACCCGCCCGGTCCGCCTGGTATGGGCGGTCCCGGCATGGGACCGCCGCCGCCGGGATCGTGGGGTGGACCGCCGGGCGGGCCGATGGGTCCGCCAGCAGGCCCGCCACCCTTCTCAGGCCCGCCGCCCGGCCACCACGCGGCGCCGCCGCCCCAGTTCGGCGGCATGAACCTGGCCAACGTCTGGGTGGAGACCAAGCCGAACGACGACGGCAAGCCGTACTACTACAACGCCCAGTCCCGGGAGACCACCTGGACCAAGCCGGAGGGCGACGGTGTCCGGATACTGACGCAGCAGGAGGTACGTGCTGGAGCTACGGTAACGGATCGGGCCTCGATATGACGTGGGCGGTTCTGGTGCTGTATTGTGATATATCGTGCAGTAGATATTGTGGAGTAAGTAAATGTTATATTGTTTAGTAAACCAAAGGTCATGCCCCGTCAGTTTTGGGCGGCATGTGACCTTAGTTGTCGGCCCGCCCTTAAACCCTATCATCATCATCATCATCATCATGCCCCGTCAGTTAGTTGAGCGGTGATAAGCGTAGCATTGCTAAGCTGGGTGAATGTGTGTCGGATCGGTCAGGTCGTGCGGGTTAGCATCGCCGGTACATTGTCGAACGTCCCGGCCGGTGTACTGCCTCCCGGTGTGTGACCCGTTCCTGTGTGCTCCAGGGCGCTTGATAGCCTCTTTGTGCTCTAGCGCCCCCCCCCCCCACAAAAAAAATATCACACACTCACACACCTGTGTGCTCCCCTGCTATGTCGGCACAGGTGGAGCAGATGACTCAGTCTGTCGGAGGTCAGGCGAACGCAGCTGCCGGCGGTCCCGGCCGTGGCAAGTCAGAGAGCGAGACAGATGGCGACAACAGTCAGGACTCGGAGAACAAGGGTAAATACGGCCTACTTTGTATGACAGCTCGTTTGGCCATCGTTGTCGTGAACTTAGCTGTTATCCCTGCTTTTGAGACTCTCTGATCATGATCTAACTATATGACAATATTGGGCGCCATGTGACCTTTGCTGTCGGCCCTAAAACTTCAATCATGATCTATATGCCAATCTATACGTTTTGACAGTTTGCCAGTGCGATGTGCCGTTTGGTGACACCTCGCTGCTTTGTCTGTCTGTACAGAATCGTCCGGTGGCGGTGACGCCAGCGGTGGTCCTGGAGGTGCCGGTGGCGGCGGTCCGCCCGTCCAGGTGCCCTCCGGTCCCCCGCCGTTCTCCGGCCCGCCCGGCGGCGGTCCCGGCGGTCAGTTCAACATGCCGCCGCCCTCCTGGATGGGTGGTGGCGGTCCGTGGGGCGGCGGCGGTCAGGGTGGCCCGGGCGGCTGGGCGCCCAACGCCGGCCCGCCGCCCGCCAACACCCAGATGCCGCCGCCCACACAGCAGGTCATACAGGGCGCGCCCTCCGTGGACAATAAGGAGGTGAGACATTGGTCACAGGTCTGACAGATGGTCAGCTCCGCTCCTGACAGTTTCGTGTTCATCTACTGTGTCTCTTTGTGTGGATGTTTTCTTGTCACATTATGCAATGCAATTTATCGAGTCATGGATGCTTCAGACCCTTCGTCTGTCCAAGACATTTGAAACGATGGGCGCCATGTGACCTTCGTTGTCGAAGCGCCCTAAAACACCAATCATCACATTTGAAACAGCTATCTCTGCGCCATCCGCTGTCTGGTCGCACCGCTGACCGTGTGTCCCGTGCCGCTCCTGCAGCTGGAGCTGGTGGCGAAGGCGGCCGAGTGGATCGAGACTGACCGTGTGTAGCCCCCACCCCCCTAAGCTGGACCCGGAGCTGGCGGGGCGGGGCGCGCGGGCGGGCTGGGCGAAGGCGGCCCGAGTGGATCGGTGAAGACTTCCGAAACACAGAATGTGCTGCCCACCCGCACCCACCCTAACGCATGGACCAACGCACACGAGAGCCTAGAGATCCGACGAAAGGCACAGAAAGATAGGTACATAACAGACATAAGAAAAGCAAAGAAACAAACCGTGCACACAAAGAAAAAACCAAAACACAGCTGCTCGCACTAAAGCACGCACCCCGCCCCCTACAGAGCTCAGGAACCAAACACCAGGGATGCTGAGATGAGCAGCACGAAGCCAAATGCCGACTCGAGATCGACGCAACTAGAACACAAAGTGTCCGAGTGAACCCCACACAACCCCACCCCACACAAGCTGCGACGCCGAGACATATGCTAGGCAAAGAGAGCGAGACGAGTGACGAACGCAGGACTGGACGTGGTGCCCGCACACCCCACACCCCCTACACTGAGAAACCGGTAAAGATAGTAGTACGACGAGATGCGCGAGACGACTGGATAACGGGACTGACCGTGTGTACAGACCACCCTCCCCCCGCACCACCCACATACTGCCGCGTGCTGGACACTGGAGACGATAGGTCAACGAACAACGAAGGAGCGCGAACAACTGCTCAACGAGCACAAGGACGCACATCCGGGCCCGCACCAACTTAACCTACCACTCGCAACACGCACCTAAGCACTGCACAGCCAGATCAGAGCTCCCTGCGGTGGAGCGCACGACATCACCGGACCTCGAAGGGAGGAGAGCGACGCCTGCGTCAGACCGACAATACGACAAGCAGAACCTGCTACTCGCTATGTGATCTGGTTGGCCAAGCACAGCCGACTCTTGAATCACAGCGCGCATTCATTATCTCTCAAACCACTGTGAAATCGCCACCTTCCTCGAAACGAAGTGCACGAGTGTTAAGCCACACCTCCTGCCTGCTAGTATAACGATCTAAGATCACCACTATAATATAGCAGACTCCGTCGCTGCATCCCTCATCTATGAAATAGTGATCTGCAAACACACTTAGCCCTTGACAAGCCCTGTAATTAAAAGTCACAGTTATTCCCCTGGCACCTCTGGCAACCCGTTTATATGTCTCTGGTTTCTGACCAGCCCCTCCACCTCTCTCCCCAGCAGACTCGCTGGCCGCCCCACCACAGCAAGCAGGTGGGCTCGACCAGGCCGCTCGCCACGCTGCAGTGGCCGCCGCCTAGGGACGCTCGAAGCGAGAGACGCACGACACCCCCGAGATGTAAGCTGTCCGCCGCACGCCGCCCCCGCCCCGCCGCGGCGGGCCCAGTACAGCCAGCAGAGCATGCCGCACTACCAGAATGACTAAGCGAGTCGGGCCGTTACGCAATGGGACGTAGGAGGCGATGACGAGTCGTCGCAGACTCGCCCTCGGGAGATCAGAGAAAGGATGACGGCGCCGGCCAACCGAGAGGATAATGAGCCGACACGCTAAGCTCACACAGCCACCGTGCCGGCTCCACCTGGAGTGAGTAGGCGCTAGCGGACAAAGACAGACGCACACGACAGGAGCAGCGGACTCTCGCCTATTCCAGAGAACTGTTGATTTCAACCTCGGCGCAATAGCTACTTCTGTTTCTTGTCTGTATAGGGTGGCTTTCGCTGCCATCTCGCCTCTCCTCGGCGTGCTGATCAATATCTGCTCTGATCATACGGCGTGTGCGTTCACGTAAGAGACAAGCCGGCCGCCAGTTCCACCTCGGGATAAATCAAGGTGTTGTCGCTCTGCTCGCGACAGCATCCGAGCAGTTCTTTCCTACCCCGTCGTCTCCGCGCAGCAGTTCGGTATGGGAGCGGCCGATTGCGCACTACTGACCACGGCCGCGACGAGACGGTCGTAACAAGAGTGCTGCCAGCCGACAACCCAGACAGCTGGAGCTCGCCGAGACCAAGGAGGACGAGCCGCCGGCCAAGAAGGCAAAGCTGGAGGAGCCCAAGAAAGGTGCGGAGACAACAGCGATTGAGGGCGGGGAGGGTTGGAAGGCTTAGTGGTACATGGGAAACATGTGAGAAAGGCTATGATTCTCATGATTCCATTGGTCCGTTGATGCTGAGTGATGTAAGGGAATTTGGACTCTGAAATCAGCTTACCTGATTTTGTGGTAAACGGTTGATGTTATGTGATCCTGCATCTCGAACCGCTTTGCTTTAGGTGAAGTTGACCGTGATTGATTCTGCTGAACAATGCTGGGCATATGTCGGAACAGTTGAGCGACCAGCGGTTACGATAGCCATTGCGTGTCTGTCACCGTCTCCCATCTGTGTCCAGTAGAGGTGAAGGACGAGGCGCCAAAGAAGATTGACGTCGGTAAGGAGGCGGCCATCGAGGCGGAGGTGCGCGCCGCCAGGGAGCGCGCCATCGTGCCGCTCGAGATCCGCATGAAGCAGTTCAGAGACATGCTCGCCGAGAAGGAGGTACGTGCCGGTGCGGGGAGAGGGAGGGAGGGGCGAGTGCATAGCAGGGGTGGAGCCTGGCGGAAACTTGAGAGGCCTATCAGACCTGGTTGTTTTTAACTTTAGGTAGTTGGGAGTAGCGGAGCAGGCCGTAATACAGAACCAATGGCGTGCCTGAGTAGAACAGGTTGCACCTCCAAGCCTAATAATAAGCTAAATGTTGATAATTACAGATACCGATGATCTGCTACGAGATACGCTCACCTGAACACTCACGACGATGAAGTATCGAGTGAAAACACAGCAATGGCTCCTGTCATTTGTATTCTGCTCAGGATACGAACAGTTAAAATTATGTGTTTTGCTTGTGTTTTTTATTTTAGACGTTTTTCTTTCCAGAAACGTATTATTTATATCCAGTGAATTAGCTTTTATTGACACCCTTTTGCGATGTTTCCATTGAATGATTGTAGAAGTCATAGTTTGAAACATGAGGCCTATGTAAATTTTTTCCCTCAATTTTTTTGTTGTTGTTTATACAGTATGATCCCAATAGCCCAAGCCAGTGAACCAGGGTTGGTGCCCAATCAGTGAATAATATTCACTAGCTGGACTTTGCTCATAGGGTATAGGAGCCGGTAGCGGGCAGGGGGCAACTGGCCCCTCAGAATTATTTAAATGCGAGGGCGGGAACAACGCGCACCCCCCCACCCCAACTTCTTGGCCCAAAGTCTCACGTATAGCGCTAGTCCACAAGATTACGAGGTCATAGACCCAACGACCGACCCCTCGAGACGTGTACGGACTCCAAAATCACTCCCCTCACGCGTTTTGGTATACCTGACGACACTACCGGAATATAGTGTCACTTTTCCTACCACACCTACCACCAGATACACTCGGATGCGGGTAGTTTACTACCGCCCACGGTAGTAGTAGTGAGTAGCACAAGCGAATCATGGACTAGTAGGGGGTTAGTTAGTGGGTAAGCATAAGACGTGTGCATAAATGAATAAAACTTAAGTTGATTTCGCATGCGCATGAGACGTGATGGCTGACACAAATCATTATGGGCATACTCAGTTCGTGAGCAGTAGTACGCATCATAAACACAAAATCCAGTTTCACATTAAAAAACATGACGCTCTACACAAAATATTAAAACTGTCATAAAATTCGACTTGTCAACTTTTGAGTTTGTGAGGTAACATCTCGCTCGGGAGCTGGAAGCCTATATGGTCATGACGGGTAGTGGTGGTAGTTGTAGCGGGGGTTGTGCAGGTCGGGTTCGCGGTTGCAGATATCGCGACGCTGAAAACGTTGATGTACCATTCGCGTTCATATTTTTTAGGTGCTCTAAGCTTCCCCAGCGCAACCAGCCGAGAGCCGCCAAAAATGAACAAAGACACAAGAAACATGAAACGTACCCGAGACCGAGAATCACCGTATCCAAATTCCAAATTAATCTAAAGGGGCCCATGCCCGGGTTCCGGACCCATCCATGATTAAAGGAAATAATCACGTCCTTTGATTTGTGCTAGCTACGCCAAATGTCTAAGTCCGAGGCTACACCGGTGCAGTCGGTAACGCGCAAAAACCACCAACCCTCCTCCCTTACTTTAAAACCTAAACTCAAATGGTACAATTGAATCACCGATGCATAATATCAAAATGCTCTCATTATTAACAGCTAAAATAAAGTACACTACTACTTCTTTCAGGACAACCCCATCATGAGACAAGTGTTTGACCATCACTTATGAGCCAGCGCCAAATTCTGGGCGCCGCGGTTGGTTTCGAACTTGGCTCGACGCTGGACATGTCCCGCAAACAAATCGCCGAACACTATGATAAATTAATTGTTTATTTCCCATAGATAAATTTATTCTCAAATTCTAATTGCCATATAGTTTAATGGTTTGTCGATAAATTTGGGACAAAAAGGATTTAGTGGCGACGATAGATAAGAAATAGACCCATTAAGTCAAGTTGTCTATTCACACCGCCAGAGAACAAAGTTAAATATGAACTTTTAATACTGAAAATTTATGAAACATTTTCCATTAAATACTGTAGCGCTTGGGCCGCCATAGGGTTCCCAAGTTTAAACTGATATTGATTACGGCTATATATTCCAACGGCTGATCAATATGACGACGTCCGACGGTCATATATCGGTTCAGTCGAAAACACAGCACGGACTTCAAGTGATCATCTAATTTTCCACTCCCTTGCGTAAAGAAAAAACCAATACGGGAAAAAAGCCCCGCGTTTGATGGAGAGTCCATAAGTACCTTGCAAGCTAGTCCGGCTAAGTACGTGTTCATTGAAACCGCGTGAGACAAACCCAGCTTATCAACTTTTTAACTTTGAAATATCTCCTTAGTAGAAAATGATTTTATGCAAAAACGTGATGAACTGCTATCTTATATTTGTGGTCTCATCTAGTCGATTTCAAGTGTAACTTCATTTTTTTGGTAAAAAGCTGATTTTGTTACAACCGAACGAGACCTTTTAAGAGCAGTTACTTTATTTCACAAAAATTCGCTAACCAGGGTTATCGCTGAAGCATACTTTAGCTTGGCATGCTAAGGTTAGTAACGAGAAATATTAGGCGAATAATATCACGCACCTGTGTATTGCTGTGGCTTTTTGACTCATTGAAGCGCCTTTTGGTCAGCCCATGTTCATACTGGATTCAGACTTTGGGATGCGGAATGTAATATTTGTGGATTTTGAACACCTCTCTCTCACTCACGTGCTTAAGTACTTACATTATTATTTACACACTATCAATAGCCAAGAGAGGTGCAATGTATTTATTTCACTTCAGGTCATTTTTTATCATTAACCTATTTACCTGGTAAAAATTAGGTATGGCTTGTCAAGTAAAAAATAAACTGCTACGCAATCATGACATCAAAAAATGGTCATAACCCATGGCCCATTTGCAACCACCCATACCATACTAAAAGTAAAAAATGGCATCCCACCCTGACAATCGGATTAGAATTTTAGTGGGCACCTGAGATGCACGCCGATCCATGAAAAACACTGCAGTTCGCTTACACTCAATTTTACTCATCTATGAAATAAGTTAGCAAATTGCGTCGAAAAAGAAGATCTACCGATTTTTAGTGGCGTCAGTCACACGGAATTTTGGTCTTAAAAGTCTAAATTGGGAAAATTGCAAAAAATCAAGTTTTGAAGCAAATTGCAAATAAAAGCGTTAAAACACATAACATGACAAGTTCTACGAAATGGCTGTCTCTGATTAAAAAAACACACATTTTTACCCCAAAATTGCATTTTTTTAAACAAAACTTACTATAAAATCCAATTTTTGGGGGAAT
Organism: Semibalanus balanoides; assembly: GCA_014673585.1. Classification (NCBI taxonomy): domain Eukaryota; kingdom Metazoa; phylum Arthropoda; class Thecostraca; order Balanomorpha; family Balanidae; genus Semibalanus; species Semibalanus balanoides. Next base: position 47,812 of record VOPJ01014356.1, read on the forward strand.
TTTTGACCCCCCAACTTCAAATGAGTTCCTACGCCCCTGAATTCTTTCTTCAGAAAACCTAAACTTTTCGACAGTGCATGCAGGAGATATAATGGTTGGGCTGATTAACTCCACGAAGGGCTCTACGGCCAGGACCAAGGGAATCATCACGTTCCATGAGACCACTCTCGTCTACAGCATTCAGAGTTGTGTGTTTTACTTATTGTAGAGTGTCACAGAAATTTATTCAAGTGTCGAGTTCGGTCAATGCCATTGTTCAACAAGCATCAAGTGAACATCAGCAGAAAACCCCACCGCCCACCTATTCATGGTAAAAGTCCCCTATTCGCTGGTTGAATCCCCCCTGTTCACTGGTGTCACCTCCCCTGTTCACTGATGGATACCCATACCCACCAGTGAACAGGAATATAAAAAAATGAAATTAGTTTATAACGCTTATGGCTATTCCTTGGTAGTAATGTAAGAAATTTATACACGAAGTTTCAGATCTCCAGGACAAAACGCGAAACCAGTAGACTGATTTTTCTAAAGGGGTGTTCGCTGGTGGGCACTCTCCCCTATAATCGCGATGGTATGCACAAGTACAAGTATGTGACCTGTTTTCAGTTATCGGTGAAATATTTATTGAATATGCCACGAGAGTAAAGACCAGGGTTTTCTCAAATGCAGCTCATACTCAAATGGGTGTGTCACTCATGTTCGTGAATGTGGTGTTGCCTGATGTAGCTTTGTGTGCAACTACACCCAATTGTTGAATATATTGCTTTCAACATCCAATCTAAACATGGCTACAAATTAGGTGTGGAGACAAAATATCCTTCACTGAAACAGCTCTCGTCATATTGTCTGAACGTTACCTACCTATTGACCCTAATATTGAGCTACTGTAACGCTGCCTTGCACAGTGTCGTTCGGTCTGTGCGCGCCACTGACTACGCCCTCCCGTTCCGCCTGCGTCCGCCAGGTGTCAGCATTCAGCACGTGGGAGAAGGAGCTGCACAAGATCGTGTTCGACCCGCGCTATCTGCTGCTCACCTCCCGCGAGCGCAAGCAGGTGTTCGACAAGTACGTCAAAGAGCGCGCGGAGGAGGAGCGACGCGAGAAGCGCAACAAGATGCGCGAGACCAAGGAGGAGTTCCGGAAACTGCTGGCCGACGCAGACCTCAGCGGAAAGTAAGTGGTGTTGTGAGGAGGCGGCGGCTGGGTCGCTCTTGATCGGTGTGGTCGGCTGGGTTGAGAGGGGTTCAGGGTCGGTGCGAGGGTGTGGAGAAAATGTTCAGGCTTTTTGAAATGCGCGGGGTTTGTGGACACTTTTTAGTTCGCTGTTTTAAACTACGTAGTTACAAGTCATGTGTTTCATGCCTGGTATTCCGTTTATAGATTATGGTTCGTCATCTATGGTTCGTTTGGCTTGCAATCCGCTTGTAAAAGTGAATTTGTAAACGTTGTAATTCGAGTTCGCTTCTTACCGCAGGTCTATTATTAGCAACTTAGCAACTTATTAGCTGTATAATCTTTATACTTGTGACGTTTTCGGTTATGGAATTTCTGACTATCATTGGGCGACATATTTATATAACCTAGCAGAATATGTTGGCCGTTAGGCCCAAATCATCATCATTTATGTCGTTGCCTGTACCAGCCCGCCGCCCTGTCGCTAACCTCCTGACCTCTCCCCAGGACGTCGTTCAGCGAGTTCGCTCAAAAGTACGGTAAGGATGAGCGATTCCGCGGCGTGGAGAAGATGCGCGAGCGGGAGAGCCTCTACAACGAGCACCAGCTGGAGATCCGGCGCAAGGAGAAGGAGGAGCGCGTCGCCAAGCGCGAGCAGGTACGGAGCGGCGCCGCCTGCCAGCAGGGGGAGCGGCGTCACGCATAACGTAACGTAACGTCACGGCGCCACGGGTTGTTACTACGGAATGGATTGGACGGGTACGGGAGATATGGCTGTAATTTTAGAAGATCACGTAACGTTGAGTAACGTTGAGTTCTTGCTTTTGGTTAATTGTTTTGGAGCCATGGGTCGGGATTGTACATGTGTTGATTGTTGAGTTGCTTGTGTTCTAAGTTGTGATGTTTTTTTTTAGTTTGACAGTTTGCAGTGTCTGACAATGTTTTGTGTTGTGTTGGTACCATTCAGTGTTGCATATGTGAGATATTTGTTAATCACTTACTGCGGGACCACGCAGATTTACATTCGCAGCTATTGACAACGTGCTTGCGAAATAACAACGCTTTGAATTCGTATAACTGTTGTTCGTAGTTGCTCTAGATTTGTAAGCTTATTAGCATATAATTATAGAGCAACTACGAACAACAGCTACGAATTCAAAGCGTTATTATTTCGTTGTTATGATGCATCGCAATTCGCCTCACATCCTATATAGTTATGTTGTCATTTTGTTGCCTTTTATTTTCATGACAACTAAATGTGCTGAGAGCGGTAAACACGGAATGTTAGTGATGACTCCTCTTTCAGGTTTTATAGTTGCATTATGTTGACGCACAATTTATTTGTCTACGTAAAGTAGACAATGGGCGGCATGTGACCGTTGTTGTCGGCCCGCCCTTAAACCCCAATCATCATAAAGTAGACAAATAAATATAGTGCAACAAGTCGATGATTGTACAAGTTACAACAGGTGTACAGTTAATTACAATTAAATTGCTGGTCATGGGCGCCATATAACTAAATGATTGAGGCGCCCTAAAGCTCAAATAATCATCAAATTGCTGGTCCTGCAGTAATTCTTCACATTTATCTTCGTTGGGTCTTAATGATGCGTGGAACATCTTGCCACCAGTTGTGCTTGGACGACCTTGTGTGTGTGTATGTGTGTGATCGTGACGATCTCTCTTCCAGGCAGTTGTCTTACTTTTCCAGAATGTGTACTGTATCATTCCTCTATCGTAGCTTGCCTGCACCTAGTTCGCCAAATAACGCCAGTCAAAACAGAGCACTTTCGGGCCTACCGTCTGTGGCAGGTCTTTCTGTGACTGCCGCTGCGGAGTGCGATCTGGTTCTGTCTATCAAATGTGTATGTGCGCGCGTGCCGGGCGCCGGCTACCTCGGCGCCGGGCCGTCGGGCCGTGTCGTTTGGCCAGCGCTGCATTGACCGCCTCCTTTCAGCGTGTCTGCCACGGCGGCCGCCCGGTCGCCGTCCGGTCGACCCACCTCCTGAAGTCCGGCTGACAGACAGGCGCAGAACACGGAGCGAGCGAGCTCGTGATGCGTCTAACGTAACGTAACGCGCCGCAAGCCGCCCCGCCCCGCCACACAGGGTCGTCTATAGGTGATTGTCTCTTTCTCTCCTTTCTGCGAGACATCGGTGGCTGCTTTGCTGACCCAATGATATGTGGAGGCAGGGGTGGTCGGTTTGGGGTTGAGGTGGGAAGGGGGAATCTAGAGGGTTATAGGGGTGGATTGGCTAGCCCGGATAGCTGGCTGCTCCTCTTTAGTATCTCTTGGGAACATGAATTGATCTGCAGCTGGCAGTAATTGTTTGTCCTACAGGTTTGAAGGAGTCCTAAGTTTGACAAGTTTTATCTTTAATGCCTTTTTAAAGTTGGTATTGCAACATTTAATACTTTTCGTGCAACAGCTCCAGTGAACTTCGAGTAACACAATTTTCACACCTGGTCTCATATAGACATCGACATTTTATATTAAATATAGACCTAATCTCAGCCTCGATCTAAACCTAAACATGCATCTTCAATCTAAACCTAAACATGCATCTCGAACGTAACTCAAAGGCAGATGATCACGTGATTGATGCAATAATACTGGACTGCGTTTTGACAGAGCTGACACAGCGCGGCAAACGGCCGCCTTCCGTTTGAACCACGGGAGCCGCGCGCTTGTTGCCTTTCCTGTGCTTCGCTAGAGGAGTCCGCCCGTGCGCCAAGGTGACAGTGTCTCGGGGGACAGCGGCGCCGGTCATCCTGGCGGCCCGACCAGGGGACGGTGGGGGTCAGACCACCGATCAGCTGGAGCGCCGCGCAGGGGCCAGATTCAGTCCGGCACGTCTGGGGTTGTATTCGTTCGTTGTTATGTTATGTTCTTGAACTGATTAACCTTAAGCTTTGACAAGCTTTAAACGTACGCCAAGGCCGTAGCTTTTCAGCTGGTCGTATCTTGCCCGGGCCTTCTCTACCTGGCTGAGGGCTGTGAACATCTGGCAGGTCATGAAGTAGAAGGTTTCTTCCAGTGGATGACAACAGACGGTTGGCGAAGTCAAGGGCTATGTAGAATGTCTCGTATTGGGTGAGAGAAATTATTATCACACTCCGCTCCACGTGCCTGACTGAATCTGGTGTCTGTGGCGGCCTCAGCCCTGTGGTGCAGGCTTTCGACGGGACTGGGTACCGGCTCGGGGCCCGAGACGACACCAGACAACCTCTCACCACCATTGCCGAAATAGCCACGGCCTCATTGTTAGTGGAGGTTTAAGTAAATCATTATGTTTTTATTATGTCAATATCACCCTAACGTGTTGCAATCTTCCAAGGCTGAAGTTACGTGTTTCTTTTTTCCCGTGTCTAAATGGGAGTGCTATTGTTCTTTTATGTTGTAGAGTATTTCTGTTTGACATAAAACGTGAATTTTCTTGGAGGTTCTTAAGCTTTACCCCAAGCGGAATGTTTTTTTTCCTGTTTTGTTGTTTGTAGAGGTTAGAATAACAGGTATTGAGGTTGTTTGGTGTCTGTCCAGTGTCATGCCATTAGCGGAGAGCCGGTACTCAGTCCCGTCATATCCGCGCAGACACTAAGTCAGGCCTTTGCTTGCCAGTACAGTGAGTGGCTTCCATAACGATCACAACTAGCATACATGCTGCTGCTTGTATGGTGTTGATGTTAATGCATTTTCGAATGTGATTGTAGCTCTACTTATTAATGTGGGGACGTCTTAAGGTCTGTTAATTACCTGTCACTTTGCAAGATGGTAACCTGAGTTTGTAATGTATTTGTGAACGAAGATGTACCCAGCCGCTGAACCAATGGGCAGGACGTGTGACTTACAGCATACTGTGAAAACGATATGACATTGTGGTAGGTAATAAACAAACAGAATAGCTGTATACGCCACACTTGCGAGTGACCTACTATTGCAAATTAAACAAGTGATTTAGCGGATTATGACGTTGAAATAAACCAGCTCGTTTTATAGCCGAATAATACCGCCTACATCGGTCTTGCACATCATTTAACCATTCCGTTTGTCCTTCGGTTGCTAAGAACTGTGGTTCCTTTTGCCCTCGCACTGACACTTTCTCTCGACAGTATTTCACCAACTGACCACCCTGCACAGGTTCGCCGTCGGCGTCTCTCTCCAGCCTGTCTGACCCACCTCTTGTGTCCCCAGGTCAGCTGCCAGCACACACCCTCCCCACCCCACCCTACCCCGCCCCTCCGACCGTCCGCTGACCGGTCACTCCGCCACCAGGTTAAGAAGGACTTCTTCGCGATGCTGCGCGACGACAAGTCGATAGACCACCACGCGCACTGGTCCGACGTCAAGAAACGGCTGGACTCTGACGCGCGCTACCGCGCCGTCGAGTCCTCCGGCCAGCGGGAGGACTGGTTCCGCGACCACGTGCATGATCTCAAGGAGGAGCGCCGCCGGGAGAAGCGCAAGGAGAAGGAGAAGAAGAAGAAGCGCAGCCGCAGCCGCAGCAAGGACCGGCGCAGCAAGAGCCGCGACGGCCGCAAGGAGAACGGCGACCGGGACAGTGAGGAGAGGAAGTCAGAGGCTGGCAGCAAGGCCAGGGAGGACGGCGAGAAGACCGACGAGGTGGGTAGTGAGGCTGAGTGGTCGGGGTTGTCACTCACTGGATGGCATGGGGGTTTTCAGGAACTTTTTAGTTTGCTAATTCGCTCTTTATTCCCTTGTTTTGTTAAGGTGTAAACACTTGGCTATCCTCGTGTTTTGTTGAGGGGGACGTGTCGTCACAGCCGCGATACAGGCCATCAGTCTATCGCATCTCTTCCTGCCCCGGGGACGCGAACGTATCGTGGAGGTTTCTCTCTGGGTTGAGACTGCTGCTGTCCATCTCCGCACTGAACCCTGTGTGTGTCCCTTCATCAGGATTCCGAGGAGGAGGAGGAGCGGAAGAAGAAGGAGACTGAGGAGCGCGAGAAGCAGGAGCGCGTGCAGACCTCGCTGAGGGAGCGTGAGAAGGAGGTACAGCGCACACTGGCGGAACACCTCCGCGACCGGGACAAGGTCAGTTGGGGTCAAACGTGTCTCGAACTGGTGCATGTGTTCCCTTCTCACTGACGATCACATGTCGAGTGTGGCCCGTGACTCTGTAATATGTCTGTCACTCTCTGTCATTTGTATTTGCACTCAATGCGGATTAAACAACTCGGACCCACCAGTTACTGAGGGCTGTGTTCAGATATGCTTTACGCATTCAGCATTTGCAACCTTACACGACCAAACGGTGTGTCAGTGCGTGTGTATGTGTGTGTCTGGGCCGCGCCCTGTCGCCGCGGCCGTCTGTCTGCCTCTGTAGTCTGTCTGTCTCGTCTGTCTGTCTGCTCGTGTCTGTCATGTCTGTCTGTTCTTCCTGTGCTGCTCTGTCTGTCTACGTGCTGTCTGTCTGTCTGTTCTGTCTGTCTGTTCTGTCTGTGCCTCTGTCTGTCTGTCTGCGTGTCTGTCTGGTGTCGTCTGGTCTGTGTCTGTCTGTTGTGTCTGTCTTGTCTGGTGTATGTCTGTCTGTCTGTCCCCTGTGTCTGTCCTGTCTGTCTGTGTCCTGTCTGTCTGTACTGTCCTGTCGGTGTCCTGCTACGTCTGTCTGCTCCTGTGTCTGTCTGTCTGTGTCTGTCTGTCTGTGTTGCATCTGTCTGCTCGTCATGTCCTGCTCGTGTGTCCATGTCTGATCTAGGTCACATGAGGGTCATGACAGATCACTGTGTTACGCTACTGTCTGTAGTCTGTACTGTACCTGTGTCTGTCTGTCTGGTGTCTGTCTGTTCTGTCTGTCTGTGTCCTGTCTGTCCTGCTCTGCTGTCTAAGTGCTGTACTCTGACTGACACGCTAGCCTGATCTGTAAGTGACTGTCTGATGCATAGTGACAGTAACTGCACATCTCGTCATGTATCGCATCTGCTCTGACAGTGTCTGTAGGTCATGTACTGTCTTTGTAGCAACATCCAGACTGTACTGTTATGCTGGGTGTCTGCTCTCGTTGTAGTCTGCTCTGATCTGTGTTACCTGTCTGCTCTGCTGATCTGCCTGTCTGTGTACTCGTCTGTCTAGTCTCTTGGTTGTCTGCTCTGTCGCTGTACACGTTTAAGTTCTACATGACTACGTGGTTGTACATGATCATGACTACTGTGTCTGTCTGTCATGTGTATCGATGTACTGATCAGATGTGTGTCCTGTCTGATCGCTAGACTCGTGCCTGTCACTAGTGGTACTTAGTCATGTTCGTGTGTAACATTGTCACGTCACTGTACTGTGGTCATCAGCTGATGTCTGTCGTGTTCTCTGGTGTCCCCCTGATCTGTACGCCTGTCTGGAGAAACGGTGCCCTCGTACTGTCCTGATCGTCTGTAACCCCCATACGTATGTTCGACAGGTAGCCGATGAGTTCTACACAGCTAGTGAGATATTCTAGTCTGTCGCGAGAAAATTGGTTTTTTAGCGGGTTTATTAGGGTTTCACAGGCTTGTAGGTGACCTAGGAACTAAAGTAATCTGTTGACGACACTCGACGCATCAGATTAAGGTGAGTGTAGGGGAGTCTGTCCGGATCAGATTCTATTCAGGGAAGTAGTCTTAGGCTCCTTTAGGTCTTGGCGGTGGCGATATTCATTGTCGTGAGTTATTATAAGTGTCTGATCGTGTGAGCAGTGCCATAGAGGTTCATTGGTTGCAACTGATCTGTCATTGCGTTGGCGAACAAAATGTTGGAGCAGTGAGTTCGAGCAATGCTCTAATATCAGTTGTACTCAAGTGTGTCCAGGAGTCGAATTAGACCATTATGGTAAGTTAGTCTTCGGCTGACTTACGGAGTCCTTATTGTCTCTCGAGGGGAATCACGACTTCTTAGCCCTGATCTGTTGGGTCCGAAACCCTTCTTTTTTTTTTTTTTTTTTATTCTTTTTTTTTTTTTTTTTTCGTTTAAGAGTAGTGTTATAATAACTAATACGCGTGAGGTCGCTGCGTAGCGCAATTGGATATAGTGCGGTCTCTGGGTTGATTAAACGCTCGTTCTGTCATAAGCAGGGTGCGAGTGTATCTAAATCGGGATGGCGAGTCTTAATGTTGAATGGCTGATAGATCTTCGTGTTGGTGCATCGAAATTAACTAAGCGGGTTGTTGAGGATGACTGGTACTGGGTATGGGACTATAAGCGGATTTTTATTCGCGCGAATGTGGTGGGAAGAGCTGACGCGAGTCACGTGTCGTGACTCGTTTCACCTATAGTCATCCTGTGTCCTTTGGGAAATACTTGTATATGCGAGGGCTTTGAACAGGAAATAGCGTGAAGGTTATCATGATCGTAGTCAGCCAAGTGGGAGGATTTTTGCGATAGTGTAACTGTGCATGTTGGAATGATCGAATGACTGGCCTGAATCAAGTCAAATTGATGTTCGCAGAATAAGGAAAAATTTTCGTTGGGAGTCGATCAATAGAGGCAGGGATTCGTATAGAACCCGTACTGGAGCTGACGGTACAGTAGTAAAAGTTAGACCGATATTGCTTCCCAAATTGAGTGTCAATTAGTAAACGCTGGCCAGGAGTATAGGGGGTAAATCGGTAGGGAAGGTCACACATGTTGCACTAGAGATCACATGCTCCTGTCATGCAGTTCCTGCTCGAAACTGATGAACTATTTACATCTGCGGGGTGTCTTGCCCGAGCACTGTTCTGGGCGACCTGTGCGAATTCTGTCTAGGAGTCTGCTCGAAAAGGGATAAAGGCTTAAGGGAGGACGAGATCCGTGTGAGTGCTGTAGACCTACTACGAGACTTTTTGTGGACGACCGATCAACACGCGAGAACTCGTATAGCGGGGGAACCTTAAACGGGGCGACTATAGTGTAAGAGATAGATGAAAGAGGCGCGTGTTCTATGATCGAAGTTGAGAACCATGATAGGCGGGCAGCCGACAACGTGTTATGTCAAATACGGTGGCAGAAAGTTATGGAAACCATGCTCACTGGAAGTTTCTAGGTGATAGTATGGCCGTCAGATATGTCGATAGTCTTAAGTCTATCGCTGGCACCCACTCTGGCAGTCATAGCCTGTCTTATCGTGGTCGGATTGCTGTTGGGTCATATTGGATAAGGTGTGTGAGGCGTGTATTGCATGGGCGAGTGTACGTGGCCTAAGTTTCGGCCGTAGTTACAAGATGGATGTCAGTGCACGTATGGGAAAGCTACGCGCGAAAACACGTAGAGTATTTACTTTTAAGACTAAGTGTCGGTATATGCGAGACGCATGAGTCGCTACTCTAAAAGCTGTACGATAAGAGTACCTCAGCTCACTGTAGCTGTAGATAGATATAGGCTGATGCTGTAATGCGGAGCGTTAGGGAGTGTGGACCAGGATTTCTTTGAGTCACTACCCCCCGAATGTTGCAAGAGTAAGGTATTGTCGCAATCGCCCCAAGATGATGGGAACCAATGTCGCACATACTGGACACATGTTGCCGTTTATAGTGAGAGGCACTCGGGCCATGCTTTTGTGAGTCTGCACTATAGGCACCCTGAATCTAGCCTAGTTCGGCCGTTGAGAGACAGGAGTTAGGGAAACTTTGCGTGAACGATGACTATGGCCGTAGGAACCGACTTAGGTAAGGACCACGTGGACGAGGGCCGTGTAATATTATCAGCCTCCCTATGGCTGCATTCACTGGACTCCTGCGGATACTTGCGATAAATGTGGCGCTCATTCCTGACGCGCGTATAGTCTAGGACAGCTTGTCCCTGAGCTAGGGCATATCCGATGTACTGTACACATGATAACCTGCATTGCAATGTAGCATAGCTTGTCTGCCACGCTTGTGAGGCATGTGTCTGACTGATCTGATCTGCGCGTGAGTCTGTCTGCAGCAATGTCTGTTGCAAGTAGTTACTGCATTCCGTTGCGCTGATCGATAGTCTGAGCACTCCGTGATCCATGGTGCTTGCGAGCAGGGTTGTCTGATCCTGCACTAGCTCGTAGGAGCAGGTACAATGCCTGTCAATAGTCAGGATGCAGCGCGAGGGAATGTCGATCTTAGTAGATGGGGCCATGCTCGACTTGTTAGTCTCGCTGTCTGTCTGCCCTGCATCTTGCTCACTGGCTCTGATCTGTCTTGTACTGTCTGTCTGCTGTCTCGTGACCTCCGCCTGTCTGACTCTGCCGTGTCTCGTCTGCCATGTCTGCTCCGGTGACCTGATCATGTCTGACTGTCTTCTGCCTGTCTGTTCTCGCCTGTGGACTGTCTCGTCTGTCCTGTCTCGTCTGTCCTGTCTCGTCTGTCCTGTCTCGTCTGTCCTGTCTCGTCTGTCATGTCTCGTCTGTCCTGTCTCGCCTGTCATGTCTGCCTGTCTGACCATGCCATAGTCATCGTCTAGCCATGTTGGCTCACTTTGCTAGTCACCCTGGTTCTTGCCTGCTTTGTTTGTCTTTAATGCTTGTCTCTGCAATACATGTGTCCGCTGCTGAATCTGACACGCTCTGTATCTTCCCGGGCCGTTCTTCACTCGGAGGCGGGACAGAACAAGACAGCCACTAGCACGCTCAGCAGGCCCAGAGTGCAGTGCACGATCTGGCGTGCTGGCCGATTCTCGGAAGTGTTGAACTTAATAGCGCACATCAATTATTCAGAGAGATAGAGTACATCGAAGAAGTAGACCATCGCGGGGTGGGCAGCTGGCTAGGATACCGCCTAGGATGAGGACGAAGAAGAAGATAGATGTTCAGAGCGCAGACATGTGGATAAGCAGCCTCTCACTCACAGAAGCATAGAAGGAGATAAGCTTGTCTCAGGTTCGGGATGAGAGCGAACTGGGAGGAGTAATCGATTGAGGACGTGCATAGTATAAGTAGCATAAGTTGTTCATCTCAGTTCGTGTGTGCATCGCGTGGCAGAACATATGCGAAAACCAATGGTGTCGGCGGGCTGCCCTTGAACCCCATATTTAACAGGCGAAAAGTAGGTTCTGTTTTGATTTGGTCTATGTGAGTTAGCGCGTACACATGTTGAATGTGTTGGCTGAGTATGTACGGATTGTTACTTGTTATGATGCTCTCTACATCATAAAGATATAGATACATATATGCAGTCCTAGCTAGCAGATATAATACGTCGACACTGCTTCGCATCGGTATTCCGAATTGCACCGTAACGTCGATCGCTGAGGAGGCTTAGATGGCAAGAGATAATAATTTCCTCAGGCGGTGTATACTCTCCTGTGGGCTTAGTACCAGTGATATAACTCCACTGTGTATCGCTGCAGGGAACTGCTGGAGGAACTGAACGTTGAGCTCACCTCATCGTGGAAGGATGTGAAGAAACTCATCAAGGACGACGCGAGATGTTCCAAGTTCTCCTCTAGCGATAGGGTACGTATCCACGACATTGTCACCGAGATTCGGTGCTGACTTAGCAGTTTGAAATCAACAACGGCTAGGCTTTCAGTTAATTGTTCACAATGTATACAGTCACTTATTCTTTAGCGAGCCTTGCGTTGTGTATATTTTAAGATGGTCAGGCATATGTCATCTGGTATTATTTCCAATCCTGTAAGTCAAATGTTTCTTATCATCTGTCTTGCCTTTGCGTCATGCTTATTTCAGCCTTTTCTAGCCCCTGACCTTCCCCCCGTTCAGAAGCACAGGTGCCAATGTTCGTCCGCTATGCGCCCCCCCCCCCCCACACCCGACACTACCATCAGCTCCCCATGCACTGGAGCTAACACTATTTTACTTCGCCTCCGGCAGAAATGTGAGCGGGAGTACCGCGAGTTCATCAAGGACAAGCTGGTGGTGGCCAAGAGCGACTTCCGCGAGCTGCTCAAAGAGACCAAGATCATCACGCACGATTCACTCAAGAAGATCACCGACAACGACCAGCACATGAAGGACACCCTGGAGGTGCTGCGGAAGGACAAGCGGTACCTGCAGCTGGAGGACATCGCCGAGGAGCGGGAGCAGATGATCGTCTCCTACCTGGAGGACCTGGACAAGCGCGGCCCGCCGCCGCCGCCCACCGCCAGCGAGCCGTCGCGCCGGCTGGTCAAGTAGTGACCACCGACATAAGCCCAGCTGCCGTGCGAGCCGGTCGGAAGAGAGAGAGCCCTAGCGTAGAGCCGGGGAGTGCTCGCGGCGACTGGTGCTTTGAGACGGCTGGCTGGCTGCGGGCGCGGGATGGTGGCAAGTGGAGTGGCTGGAGAGTCGCCACGGAGGCTGGTGGAGTGGGTGGAGCGAAACGGCCCCGCGGTGAAACGGCCCCGCGATGATGGAGTGAACAAGCCGCGGTGTGGAGACGGCGTGTGGTGACAGCGCCGATGCTGCACGTGACTGGGGAGCGCTCAGGTGCGGTCTGCGGTCTGCGGACGACAGGGACTGCAGGGCATGTGTACATTGTTTGGTGGACTGCATGGTCCCGATTTTAGCCTGACGTGGGCGTCGAGCGGCGTCCTTTTTTGTTTGCGGGACGACCGGCAACCGCCCGGATATGTGTGATTCCTTCGCAAACACATCGTGATGATTGTCTGAACTCATTCGCAACCTCCCGTCGGAAGTTTCACCACCCCTGGAAAATCTGTAATTACCATCGGGAACGTGTGCTATACATGAGCGAATACACTGTATACGAGTGCGTCTGTCTGTTTCTGGCCCCAACCGTCGTCATCCTCGCTCAGATACGAGCCAGAATGTTTATATTTGGCGTCCGGAATCTGGCCTGGCGGCGTGCCAGCTGCCTCTGCGCCGGCCATGGTGACAGGGGATGGGTCGTTGGACGTTGCGGGACCGACCAGATGTGCCGTGATCGGTTACGAAGCGTCTGGGTGTCGGGGAACAGGGGTTTCATATGAGTGGCGGGGTACGGAAGGGGAGCCGTGTTATAGCGTAGAAATCGTGCGCCTGGAGGATAAAACCGAAAAAAGTAACTGAGAAGGAGAGATATCGAATAGCTAACTTGTACTTGTAGATGCAGGTCTTGTAAAGGCTGCTAACGGATAGATAAATTGGTCATGCTGGGAAGAGCATCGAAGAGCATGATCTGCATTATGCACAGTCCGCCCTTCGCAGCGCGAACAGATGAGAAGAGAGGGACGTCATTTGTTTACGTCAGAGAAGCGAGCGTACTACATTAGGTCATGAGCGTGACCTTGAAACGATAAGGTAAAAAGTAATGACGTCATTCATACATACAAATCGTTTTGGAGGTATTTGAATAACACAATAATTAATATTAGCTTATGAAAGGCAACAAAAAAAGAAACAAAAACTTAAAACAAATGTAAAGGGTGAAACATTGAATTTTATTTTAACTGACGTCATAAAAGGCCTTTATCACGAAGTCTTCCCCCACGCGTGGACCGTTTTCTGTGACGCCCACCAACGAGCCCCTGCTGGCACGGTTTCTTTCTGGCTCTGGTCCTGTGGTGTGAGGTCTTTGGCAGTTATTCCTGGCCCGGCAAGTCTGAGTCGTAGTCATGGCCGCCCTTGTTCTTGCCGTTGGCGGGCGCCAATCTTTCAGGTCTTTTGGCCTAAGTGGTCGTATTTTCTTTAGGAATATGAGCTCCTCGTATCTGGTGGATAGCAATGATTCCAAGTACGCATTTCTGAAAGATTTGGGCCTGCAGACTGTCAATGATGGTGTGTTCAATGGAAAATGGGGTGGACGTGGTGAGGTAAGTTTATGTCTGTTTTTTACTATCATTTTGCTACTTTTTAACAGGATGTATTTTATTTGTGAGAAGTTGTAAATTGAACTGCTAATGCCACAATCCAAAGTAGGAATTGATATTAATATCCAAAACAATAAATATTGCAAAATATCTTTGGGAGATATGCTTGCTTTAAAACTTGTAGGCCTTAGCATCACATATCACCTTAGCATCACATATCAGTTTTTGATAAATGTTAAATTCCTACTTGTTGGGCTGAGACCAGTTTCAGTTATTGATATTTGGATAGATAGGTACTCCTTCCCTGACCCCTGTCTAGTAATATTATTTTGGTATGATGTTGAATTAACAGTGAAATGAAGTTATTTAGAAGCCTTCAAAATCATTTAATTGATTATTGAAATCATTGAATCAATAGATACCTTTGAAATTTAGTAAGAATTTTCTTGATCTGACCTACCATTAAAATTATATTGAATACATAAATATCCTGACTAATGAATTAGGATTGTTTGAAATGTATTTATCATCCAACCAAAATAGCATGACCTTCATATGTCTGACAAGGCTTTGGAACTAAAGATATAGTAATAAACTAAACAAATAACACATTTTTGCTTTTACAATTTAATTGCCACTCTAGCTACCTATATTTGTATTGATTTTTTTCTTTCATTTGTATTCATTTTCATTCATGTTCATTCATTTTCTCTCCTTTTTTCATTCATTTGCATTCATTTACATTCATATAAATATTGACTTATTTTGATTCATTTCAATTCATTTTGATTCATGTTGATTCATTGTGATTAATTTTCATTCACTGTCATTCATTGTCATGCATTGTGATTTATTTGGATTCATTTGGATTCATTTAAGTGCACTTCAATTAGTTTCCATGACTTCTATTTATATTTGTTGTCATTTTGTTCATTCAATGAAAGTTCATTTTGTTCATTCTATGTAATTAATTGTGTTCATTCAATTATTCACTTATGCATTGTCACAGGTGATGTGTTTTCCCCTCATTTCATGGTAGCTTCCTGCTGGAGCTGCAAACCTCCTTCAACATAAATATTGTGTCTTCATTCAGTTCCTCTGAGAGGAACTGATAAATTTCCCATCACAGTACATCATATCACTACTTGCCAGTTTCCCATCTTCAGTATCTGCCTGAATTGTGTCACAGTAGTTACACCATTCCATATTGACCGCCTGACCCCCCCCCCCCCCCTCCGTCCCCCCCTTTAGCCTGACGTGTAGCTGGTCACCTCTATGTGCCCGGCCAACAACAAGCCGATCGCCCAGGTGCGCACCGCCAGCCCGGAGGATTATGAGGAGACGATCGAGGCAGCACGCGACGCCTGGCAGGTGTGGGCCGACCTGCCCGCTCCCAAGCGTGGAGAGATCGTACGTCAGATCGGCGACGCGCTGCGACGCTACCTGGACCCGCTCGGCAGGCTCGTCTCCATCGAAATGGGTACGGTGGGTGATCAAAGTGTGTTGATAAACGCTAGCCTGTTGACGAAAATGGAAATTAGTTATTGAACAGAGCTAATGTTTCGGTTGCTTGGAAGACTGTTTGCCCTGAGAGTCATGTATCATTCATTTAATCATGGTTGCTTTAGGCGTAGAAGTGATTAAGATCTGTGCTCAGTTGCTTGTGTGTTATGAGGTGTATCCACAATGGCCAAGTCCGACCTAGTCTTGTCTGACCTGATTGTGACCTGTTCCTTACCTGACCTGACCACCTCTGAGGCTGTAAACGAAATTCGTTTGAGTGAGGGTATCACGTCAGTGTTTTTGTGAGATGCGCTCACAAGGCTACGCTGCAGGACCGGCGTACTCATTGCTACAGCAGATGCATGATTACCTAATTTTAACACTGGACCTGACTTCCGCTCGACCCGCCACCCTCCCTCCGCAGGTAGATCGTTGCCGTGAGGGGCTATCGGCAGTACGGTCGCCGGACGTCGCCGCTCACATCGTCTGAGCTCACGCTGCGGCCCTCGTCGCGCATGATCGATCGGCACATGGGTGCTAGCCGCTACAAGAGCGGCTTGAACCATGCGCTCCTCGCGACGTGCGTGAGCAGAGCCTCGCCTCGGCGTCGTTCTGGGGCGGTATCACTCTTGTCTCGTGCTCTGTACAACTTCCGCCTCTCAGCGCCGATGTTGACCGGCATGCGGAACAACGCCATCGCCAATCGGTAACATCCGAAAACCCGCACAGGACAGCCCCCGAAGTCATTGGGCGGCTATGGTGGCGTTCAATGTTGTGGGTGGAGGCGACGAGGATATAGAAACTGACAAGGACGATAATAGTATTTTTGGGTGGTGGTTTATCTCTGTTTTCTCTAGTGTGATGTTACGGTCATTTCTATTATTTACTCGCAGTTCGTGTTGTTTCATTTATAAAAATAATACGATGTATTGTTCAATGGCTAAAAGTTGCAGACAACTGTATGGTCAGGCTGTCCATTTTCTATTGAACAGTTGTTTGTAACGTCATGCGTGAGCTCATATGCATATACTTTCATTTATTTAGGTTAAATCTTCTTGAATGTGTATACACATACGCCGTTGTATTCGTTTCCGCATGGCAAAGCTTCATAATTGTTATGCTTTCTATGCAATCTTGTTTGCGAATTATTTCAATAATCTGACACCACCTTGGTGCTGTGTTGACCAACTTCTCTACAGTTTCCCTCATTGACTGGACTTCCCCTCCGGGACAACTCCTACATGGTGCCCAGCGACTCTCCACCCCATCTTCTCACGCCACACCGACCCTCCCTCTGCAGATGTGCGGTGACGTGGTGGTCTGGAAGGGCGCTCCGAGCACACCACTCGTCTCTGTCGCCATCACGCGCATCACGCAGCGCGTTCTGGAGACCAACGGCCTGCCGGGCGCCATCTGCTCGCTGGTGCAGGGCGGCACAGACGTCGGCAAGCTGATGGCCACCGACGAGCGGGTCAACCTGCTCTCCTTCACCGGCAGCACTGCAGTGGGCAAACAGGTGGGCAGAGAACTGCAGGACAGGGGAGGGAGGTGGGCAGGGAGAGGAGCTGCAGGACACGGGGAGGAAGGGGTGGCAGCCGTGATGTAGCCTGATGGTGCTGGTGTTTGATGGAATCAGGAGTTGTGTGGAGTGGAGTTTGGGGTCAGCCGTGATGTCGAGGATTTTGTCATCTTCCGTGCGTTTAGATACGTTGTCATATCTGTTCACATATTTGTCATGCGCTTTGATATCCGTGTTGGCAGTTGTATTTCACCGATGCAAATACTGGTCGTCGTGCCGCCTCTCAGTCATGAACTACGCCACTCCCCATAACCCGCCTTATATCCCTGGATGTATTCCCTGCTACCCATCCCCGCCTGCCATCTCGGCTTACCTGACGCTGTCTGTGTTTCCCCCCGCGGCCACCAGGTGGCTCTGGACGTGCAGGAGCGGTTCGGCCGCTTCCTGCTGGAGCTGGGCGGCAACAACGCGCTGCTGGTGGACGCCGACGCTGACGTGACGATGGTGGTGCGGGCGGCGCTGTTCGCCTGTGTGGGCACTGCTGGCCAGCGGTGCACCACCACCCGGCGGCTGGTGCTGCACGACAGTCTCCACGACCAGGTGCGTGCGTCTAATTATAGTCACTGAAGAGAACATAATTACATGATGTGGTGGCCCCCGAGCCACCTCCGGGAGTGGTGGCCGCCTTGATGGCTTGGGCCCGCCTTGCAGCTTCGGCATGCGGAGAAGGGTTTTGTATGTCCATGGACGTTTGCCCGTTCGGCGTTCACAATTTGGACTCAGGGCTTCATAATCGCACCGGCCGCCCCCCCCTTTTTACTTTCATCACATGGCTGCGCAATGGTCCGAGCGGACCGAAGTGTCCTTATCCTAAACCTAAACAAAAATCAAATTAATGAATGTGATATTTATGGCCGTAATAGGTCTATTTTTCTGTCAAAATACTTTTCAGGTTTATTTTCCTCCATCTACATCAACTACCTTGATTAAAGATATATCTACCGGCGTAAAACTATCGTCCTGTGCCATAACTCAGTCGCGCTCCACTGTGCAGACGGTGGCCGGCCTTGTGAAGGCTATCGTAACACTGTGTCGCTGTGCAGGTGGTGGCCGGCCTTGTGAAGGCTATCGTAACACTATCGTCACACTGCCGTAACACTGGTAACACTGTCGCTGTGCAGGTGGTGGCCGGCTTTGTGAAGGCGTAACACTGCCGTAACACTGTGGTAACACACTGTGTCCCTGTGCAGGTGGTGGCCGGCCTTGTGAAGGCGTACGCCCAGGTTCGGATCGGTGACCCGCTCGATGACGGCACGCTGTACGGGCCGATGCACTCCCAGGTGGGCGTGGACGCCTACAAACAGGCCGTGGCTGAGGCCGTACAGCAGGGCGGCAAAATCGAGTACGGCGGAAAGGTGAGATGTGGCGGTGACGCAGAGGGGGGGCGGATTGGTGAACGAGTATGCAGGCGCGGATCCAGGGAGCGCTAGGACGAGCCCTCCTCCTCCTCCTGTGTGAGAACTGAGAATCCTGTGTGAGAACGAGATAAGTTTGAGGGTCGGGAGTTCCTTGTAAGAGCGGAGCTTGTGTGGTCTGGTCAGCTCTTTGCTGACGTCACTGGTGCTTATTGTTCTTGTGGCGTCACAGGTGCCGACTCGCTGCACGGCTGGTAACTGTATTGACTAGGCCGGTGATTTCCCAGGTGCTGGAGCGGGAGGGTAACTATGTGGAGCCGACCATCATCAGCGGTCTGGCACATGACGCCCCGGTCGTCCAGAAGGAGACGTTCGCGCCGATCGTCTACGTGCTGAAGACCAGCTCGATGGACGAGGCGATCAAGTGGAACAACGAGGTCAAACAGGGCCTCACCAGCTCCATGTTCACGCAGAACCTCGGCACCATCTTCAAGGTACGTGGTGATGTTGATGATGGTCTGGTCAGAATATGGCAGACGGCTGTTTTGTCTCTCGAGTGTGGGATTAATGCGAGTTTGATGAAGTTCCCCGGGAAATAATAATTTTTCCGTTCGTTTAAGCTTGCTGACATTAGGACAGCGTGCTTCCGGACTCCTGTGTAAAATGTTCTGCGATATTTTGGCCTGCCTGACCTGAGCTGACCGCGCGCCTCCCTCTCCCCGACAGTGGCTGGGACCGAAGGGCTCCGACTGTGGCATCGTCAACGTGAACATCCCCACCTCCGGGGCGGAGATTGGCGGCGCCTTCGGCGGCGAGAAGCACACGGGCGGCGGCCGCGAGTCGGGATCGGACGCCTGGAAGCAGTACATGCGCCGCTCCACCTGCACCATCAACTACGGCACCGACTTGCCACTCGCGCAGGGCATCAAGTTCGAGTGAGGACGCTCCGGGGGACGCTGATGGACCAGCTGCGAAGTCTGTCGCAGACTGGGCTCAGTCACTCGGGCGGACTGGGTTCAGTCACTCGGTCGGACTGGGTTCAGTCACTCGGTCGGTGTGGTGTTAACGGCCGGGGTTACAAAGAAGGGACTGATGGTCCGTAAAGACAGGGAAGTGGCAGTGTTGCTCCGATCTGCGCTGACTCAAGGATATGCGGGATTTGATAACGAGCTTTTTGTGACGTAAACGCTGTCTGTGCAACTGCTGAACTGCTTTCGGGCGACTTTAATATGATATTCGCATGCACGCGGCTTCGGTGAGATGTATTTTGTAATGTGAATAGTTGCTCACCCAGATCTGACGTACGGCGATCGCCGTTTAGTGATAGCTGAAGTGATTTAGTCAACATGTGCAATCAGAGCCTTCGAGAGTCGCACGACAATCAAGTGCCAAGTGCCAGTCAATACTTTTATACAGAATATACTGGTAAATTTGATAGCCTCTTATGGAAGACATATGTGTCCAATATCAACAAAACATCGAACATGAATTTTGATCAAGCGGTAGCATTCTCGTGTACAAATAGCTTCTTTGCTTGTCTAAAATTTGCATCAGCCACTGGTCATGTGCTAGGTATCCCAGACACAGATCCAAAGTTTGATCAACGCAATCTTATGGCGGATGTATGACGGGTCCGGGTGGTTCAGTTAGTATAGCGCTGGGCTCCGATTGCGTAGGTCCCTGGTTCGAGTCTTTATACTGACTAGGTTTATCCGGAGAGAGAGAGAGTTAAAACGGAGACGAACACAAGACATCCACGCGAGTTGAATGATATATTACGATAAATACAACTGGCTGGTTGTGGACAATACAATCCACCATGTCCACCAACACGGGTCGATAATTCTCTAACACAATAACACGATGCCGCCTCAGCCTTCACGACCTAAGGCGGCATCGTGTAGCCACCACGCGAGTGTTCCGTTCCGCCGCTCGCAGGCTGTCCTGGCGCCCGTCCTGCCGCAGCTGTTACCGGCAAGCCGCCGTCCCCCCGACGACACGGGCAGACCGCTCACCGCAGAACGGTCACGATAATGCAACTGCGCGCGCACGCTCCGTACCTTCCCGCACCGCGGCGTCTCGACAAGCGGCACAATCACAGCTGTACGGATGATACACCGCGCGTCGTCCGGGCCACCCAGCGCGGCCCGGTCCCACCATCAGCTGGGCTGACTCCGTCGGCAGAGCCGTCGCGAGGAGGCGGCCCTAGCTGAGCTCGAAGCCAGAGTCGGACTCGATGGCGTAGCAGAGTTTGCTGCGCAGCGTCTCCTCGTCGCGGTACTCGGGCAGCTTGAGCAGGTTCATACAGGTGCTGGCCGAGGGCAGGCGGTCGGCCTCGTCAGCGCCGGCAGAGTGGATACACAGGGGAGGGTAGAGCTCCCGGAACCCGAGCAGCGGCGGACGCGAGCACGACGTGACGAACTTGAGCAGCTCCGTCTTCTGCCGGTCCGACAGGCCGGCCGCCACGCGCCAGAACGCCTCGATCACCGGGTGGTCGTCGGCGTAGCCGCCCGAGTACTTGGTGTGCGCGCGCAGGTCGGCGACGTCGACCGGGATCGGCGCGCCCGAGATGAGGGTCTGCAGCTCGCGGTGGTCGAACAGCTGCAGCCACTCGAGCGGGATGACGTCGGCCAGGCCGAGTCGCAGCGCCGCGCACTGCCGCTGGATCTGCCGGTTCAGCTTGTAGTCGGCCACCAGGTGGACGTACTCGATGTGGTTGGCGTTGGTGACGGCGATGCCGGCGCCGCCGGGCTTCAGCTCCTCGATGCGGCTCTCGCCCAGCTCGGTGACGTTGACGGTGAAGTCGAGCCCCAGCTCGGCGACGTCGACCTCGGGCGTGGTCAGGTACAGCAGGTTCTTGTACATGACCGGGTCGAGCGAGTCCAGGTAGTGGATGTCGACGCTGTCCGAGTGGCGGCCGAGCAGCTTGGTGAGGAAGAAGGCCGCCAGCGGCAGCTCCACCAGCATCTGCTCGTACATGGCCTTGCCGAGCACGCGGCCGATGAAGAAGTAGTGGTCGAGCGGCCGCTCCACCAGCTGGTCCACCTGCGGGTTCGGGTACAGCTGGTTGTTGTTGGTGGTGCGGAAGAAGCCGCGGTTCGGGTCGAACGCCGTCTTCAGCAGCTCTGAGAGGAACTCACGGAAGATGCCGCCGCCGTCGATGCCCGCCTCGTCCAGGCCCTTGGCGTTCACCATCTTGNCACGTGACCACACCGCAGTACACGGCACTTCCGCGCAGCGTGGGCAGGAAATCCGATGGTGGGCTGATTCGTGCTGTTTAGCTGCTCTGCATGCTATTTTAAACAGACAGGTTTCCATTCAGAAGCGTAAAGTAAGAAGAACACGTATGAAATAGGTGCGTCCTGTGTAGCTGTTATATTGTTTGAGTATGTTTTAGCTGAGAGCTGCATCAAAGCTGTCTTAGCGTAACATTTATGGTCCAACTTCACAGGCCCTCTTTACCCCCGCAGAATGGCTCTGTTACCCCAAATGGAGTCACGACCCACCGTTTGGGAGCCACTGCTCTAGAGCCTTAACTATTAAACTGAACTCAAATTTGAAGACATGATGTCGATTACAAATTGCAAGAGCTTTCGATTGCTGTACACGTTTGCTCCTAGCTAGCATAGTTCCCGAGATATATGGGGGTTTCAGGAGCGAAGTCCTAAAACGAAAAAAAAATGATGACCTCTGGTGACCTCAATTTTAACCTTAGCTAAAACAAATCTGAATAGTTTCAAAATGATTTTTGACGACGTAACGAAGTGCGTGCGTGTTTTTTTCCCCACCGTCCCATAGGAGCCGAGTCAGAAGGGGGCAGAATGGTTATTTATTCAATTTTTGGAAGGATTCAATCACGATTCATCTTGGAATATGAATGATTCAGTCACTGTTTGATTAGTGGATAACTGTTTTCAGAAATTATTATTTCCGATTAAAAAAATCAAACATTCTTTTATCAAATTACGTTTGATTCACCATTGAAATAGCATTGCGGTTTGATTAAATCAGCCTTGTTTCTATGTGGGTTTTGATTCAATCACGATTCATGAACCCCAAAAATTGGTGGTGAATCGGTTCTTCTTTGATTCAAGGGAATAAAACAATTCCAAACGATTCAATCAGATCTGAATCAATAACTAGTCTGGAAGGGGAGGGGTGTTCACTGTTCACCCTCCCCCTTTAGTAGGAGGCTGAGGTCAATGGGCGTGGGTTAATCGTGACTGACATCTTGATTGTCAAAAAGATAAGCGACGACTAACCACTTTCGGGCTGGTAACTATGCTTTGCTGATGGGTGTTGCTCCCCAGATAACTTGTTGAGCTCTTGAACTCCCGTAGTTACCTAATAGCAGATAAGTATTGAATTCCGGTCGACAACTGCTATTGGCACTACATGTTCAGATAAGACGATAGCACGTACTTCTCTTGGCCAATGCGCATTGTATCATAATGGTATACATAAAATAAAACTAGCAATCCATAAAGGAACTGATTGCAGTAGTTTAACTTATAATGAGCAATTTGTAATGCTAACATTTTTGTTCAGCTTCAGAAGGTGCATCCAGTGCCAGGAAAATAATAACAAAAGGAGTTAACAGGAAACGTGTTACAAAGATAAAAAAGAAGGAAATAAACTGATTAAGGTTTACCAAATTGAGCCAAGGGATATGAATTTACCTGCCGCAGCTATATATAATATGAAAAACTGTCCAGAGTAGGTCCCCCACCGACCGTACCTTCCATGGACAAACTGTCCAGAGTAGGTGCCCCACCGACCATACCTCCATGGGCAAACTGTCAGCGGTACCCCCACCGACCTACCTCCCATGACAAACTGTCCAGCGGTAGGTTCCCACCGACCGTACCTCCATGACAAACGTGTCCAGAAGTAGGTCCCCACGACCGTTTACCGTCCATGCAAACCTGTCCAGAGTAGGTTCCCCACCGAGCCGCACCTCCATGACAAACTGTCCAGGGTAGCGTCCCCCACCGACCATTACCTCCATGACAAACTGTCCAGAGTAGTCCCCCACCGACCCTACCTCCATGACAACTGTCCAGAGTAGCCCCACGGACCGTTACCTCCATTGACAAAACTGTTCCAGAGTCAGGCGCTAACCCACGGAGACCAATATCCCTCCATGGGACAAACTGTCCAGACGTAGGTCCCACCGACCATACCTCTCATGCAAACTGTCCAGAGTTAGGTCCCCCACCGACCGTACCCCATGCACAAAACTGTCCAGAGTAGGTCCGCCACCACCTTACCTCCATGACCAAACTGTCCAGAGTAGCGTCCCCCTACCCGACCGTAACCTCCATGCAAAACTTGTCCAGAGTACGTTCCCCACCGACCGGTACCTCCATGGCAAACTGTCCAGAGTAGGTCCCCACCGCACCGTACCTCACATGACAAAACTTGTCCAGGGTAGTCCCCCACGACCGTACCCTCCATGGCCAAACTGTCCAGAGTAAGGTCCCCCCACCGACCGTACCCTCCATGGCAAACTGTCCAGAAATAGTTCCAACACCGACCCGTACCTCCATGGCAAACTGTTCCAGAGAAGTTCCCCACCGACCGGTACCTCCATGTGTCAAACTGTCCAGGAGTAGGCCCCCACCGACCGTAACCTCATGACAACTGTCCAGAGTAGGTCCCCCACCGACCGTACCTCCATTTGGACAAAAACTGTCCAGAGTAGGTCCCCACCGACCGTACCTCCAATGACAAACTGTCCAGGGTAGGTCCCCACCGACCGTACCTCCATGACAAAACTGTCCACCCAGGTAGGTCCCCCACCGACCCCGTACCTCCATTGGCAAAACTGTCCAGAGTAGGTCGCCCCACCGACCTACCTCCATGCAAACTGTCCCAGAGTAATGTCCACTCACCGACCGTAGCACTTCCATGACAAACTGTCCAGAGTAGGTCCGCCCACCGACCATACCTCCATGGACCAAACTGTCCAGAAGTAGGGTACCCACCGACCGTACCTCCATGACAAACTGTCAGGGTAGTTCCACCCACGACCCATACCTTCCATGACAAACGTCCAGAGTAGGTTCCCCACCGACCATACCTCCATGACAAACTGTCCAGAGTAGGTCCCCCACCGACCATACCTCCATGGCAAACTGTCCAGAGTAGGTCCCCACCGACCGTACCTCCATTGGCAAACTGTCCAGAGTAGGTTCCCCACGACCGCTACCTCCATGACAAAACTGTCCAGAGAGGTCCCCCACCGACCGTACCTCCATGGAAAACTGTCCAGAGTAGGTCCCCCACCGACCGTACCTCCATGGCAAACTGTCCAGAGTAGGTCCCCCACGGACCGTACCTCCATGACAAACTGTCCAGAGTAGGTCCCCCACCGACCGTACCTCCATGACAAACTGTCCAGAGTAGGTTCCCCCCGTACCGTTACCGTCGCATGACAAAGCATGTCCACCCAGAAATCTATCTCACCTATTAGTTCTGACTAGCTATCCCTCCACGTCTGTATCCGTAACCATCCCAATAGAATGACAACTAGTCCATGTGAAGTATTAGGTCGTCCAATCATCCGAGCGCGGCTGAACCACTACCACATGTGACAAACTGTCCAGGGCTATGGTCTCCCGCCCACCGACCGTACCCCTCCATGACTAAACTGTTCCCACGCGGGTATAGGTACCCCCACCGGACGACCCATACCTCCATGACAAACTGTCCAGTAGTAGGTTCCCCAACCGACCGTACCTCCATGACCAAACTTGTCCAGAGTCTGGTCCCCCACCGACCGTACCTCCATGCAAAACTGTCCAGGGTAGGTCCCCCACCGACCGTAAAAACTCCATGACAAAACTGTCCAGAGTAGGTTCCCACACCGACCGTACCTCCATCACCAAACTGTCAGAGTAGGTCCCCCACGACCGTAACCTCCATAGACAAACTGTCAGAGTAGGTCCCCCACCGACCGTAACCCTCCATGGGCAAACTGTCCAGAGTAGGTTCCCCACCGACCGTACCTCCATTGGCAAACTGCCAGGAGTAGGTTCCCCACCGACCGTACCTCCATTGGCAAACTGTCCAGAGTAGGTCCCCCACGGACCGTACCTCCATGGCAAAACTGTCCAGAGTAGGTCCCCCACGACGTACCTCCATGGCAAACTGTCAGAGTTAGGTCCCCCACCGACCGTACCTCCATACAAACTGTCCAGAGTAGGTCCCCACCGACCGTACCTCCATGACAAACTGTCCAGGGTAGGTCCCCCACCGACCGTACCTCCATGACAAACTGTCCAGAGTAGGTTCCCGTCATGGTGCTGCTCTGGCCGGCAGCGAGGATGCCAACAGCCCAGATGTAGAGGCAGGCGACGCCGAACTGACATCCGAGGAACACACCGCCTTTGAACAGGTCCGCCTGCACCAGCTCTGTGTTGTTCTGTCGGCACCACATAACGGCCAGGTTTCGTCAGAGAGAGCAGAGTGGTCACAATGATAGGCAGAGGCGAAACAAGCACAGCATGTGATAAGTGATGCTAAGAATGGTTGACCAAGCACATATAGACAATCTATGAACGCGTGATGCTAAGCGTCACGGTTGAAATGTTATGCCCCTGACGCTGTCACTTTCAAGATGTACAGGGCAACCTTCCGGAGCATTTCGTAAGCTTTCAAGCCGACTCACCGGGAAGACGTCCGGGTACATGGTATCCAGTCCGGTGCCCGCGCACTCATCTATGACGTCACGGTTGGTCTTATTGTACAGGCCAGAGGCGAACACGGACACGACGAACACGTTGATGATGAAGGAGATCAGCAGCGCCAGGCACGACTCGATGAAGAAGTAGTAGTTGGCCTCGCGGATACGGGAGCTCCTGGTCCGGTCCACGTGACGGGACTGCAACACACAGGCATGTCGTCTAGCTGCACGGTATTTTCGCTAACCTCACAATCTTTACATATTTACATAAAATGTATTATGTAGCCATACGATTCATACATATTTTCATCCGTGAAAACAGTATAAGTTCTGAGAAACATAAGAAGTTCAGGGGAAGCAGAGTAAGTTAATATATCATATCCAGCAGCCTGCCTAACTTGTAATTAAAGATACATTTGTTGACTACCACAGACTAGCAAACAAAGCAGGTAGAGACTGTGGGATGTGGTGTGGTGACGTTACCTTGACGAGGGCAGAGTGTAGGTAGAGATTGTGGGATGTGTTTCTACGTCTCTGCTATACGTCCGAATCAGCTAACTGAGTGATGTAACAGGTTTAATTGTGACGTTACCTTGACGAGGGGCGCAGAGTGTAAGGTAGAATGTGTGGTCGTGGGATCGTGGTTGTGGTGACTTACCTTGACATCCAGAGGGCAGCATAAGTGTAACGGTCTAGAGATTGTGGGAATGTGGTGTGGTAGAGGGTGCCGTTACCCTGACGGGGCAGAGTGGTAGGTTAGAGATTGTGGGAGGGCCTGTGCCGGATGTTTCCAGGCCGTCGGAGGTCATGCGCGTTACCTGAACGATGGCCCAGAGCTGCAGGTAGGAGGATTTGTGGCAGACAGGAATGCTGGCATCTGGTGACGTTACCTTGCACGATTGGGCAGAGTGTTGGGTAGTCGGTAGATGATGTGGAGACCTGTGTCGTGAGTGACCTGTCGGCTACCTCGCTGTATGCTGGTTTGACGTTACCTTCGACGAGCAGAGTGTACAGGTAGATTGTGGGATGTGTGGTCCTCTGTGGTACGTTACCTTGACTGAGGGCAGAGTGTAGGTAGAAGGGGACTGTGATCTGTGGTCTTACTCTGAATCAGGTGCCGTTATACCTTGAGACCGGAGAAGATGTGTTAGGTAGAGCGATTGTCGTATCTGCGTCGGGCACTCTGCTGGTATGCCTGGCTGCCGTTACCTTCGCCCGAGGGCAGCATCCGTGCTCGTAGCAGACTCCTGTCGCTCGACTGTCCGGGATGCTACTAATCGTCCGCTGACCCCGCCACATTGACACGCGCCAGAGTGCTCCCGTAGGAGACTTGTGGGATGTGTGTGTGCACGCTCATGCGACGTACTGCGAGCAGAGTGTAGGTCAGAGATCTGTGGATGTCGGCTTGGTGGCGTACCTTGCAGGGCACGAGTGTAGGTGAGACCTGTGGGATGTGGTGTCAGTGGCCGTTACCTTGACCGAGGCAGAGTGTAGGTCACGAACTGCCTGGGTGTCCGGTGTGGTGCAAGCTTGCGCTCTACCTTCGACGAGAGCCGCAGTGTACGGTAGAGATCTGTGGGACTGTGGCTGTCTGTGGGTGACGTTACCTTGACGAGGCAGCAGTGCACGGTATGAGAGCGACTCTGCGGATGTGGTGTGTGACGTACCCTTGACTCGAGGGCAGAGTGTAGGTTAGAATTGTGGGATGTTGTGTGGACCGTTCAACCTTGTACGACGGGGCGAGTGTATAGAGATTGTCTGGGGATGTGGTGTCGGTGCGTTACCTTGGACGAGGGCAAGAGCGTAGTAGAGACTCTGGGATCGTCGGTTAATGTGGTGGACGTTACCTTGCGAGGGCAGAGTGTTAGGTAGAGATTGTGGGATGTGGGATGGTGACGTTTACCTTGCACGAGAGGCAGAGTGTAGTAGAGATTGTGAGACTGTGGTGTCGGTGCGTTACCCTTGACCGAGTGCAGATGTAGGTAGAGACTCTGGATGTGCGTGTGGTGCACCGACCTTGACCGAGGGCACAGTGATAGGGTAGATATTGTGGGAATGTGGTGTGCGTGACGTTACCTGACGAGGGCAGAGTGGTATGGTAGAGATTGTGGGATGTGGTTGTGGTGACGTTACCTTGACGAGGGCAGAGTGTAGGTAGAGGTTGTGTGGCATGATGACAGCTCCGATGATGCCGATGGCCTGCAGTAGCGAGCGACTGTCGCAGCCCGAGCAGCCGGGCACGAACATGCCGCGGAGGACGTCCCCCTGCGGTGGCGCCACCACCACATACTGCGGAGCAGAGCAAGCACGCAGAGTCAGCCACCAGTCACCACGTAGTGCGGACGACACAACAGAGTCAGGTATCACCACATACAGCGGAGCACACTACACAAGGTTACACTGAGACAACACACACTTCAGTTCAATATTAGCATAGGACATAATATTTCATGAGATATAAAGCTCAAGCCGCATTTGAAGTTCGACATGCATGATTTTGGACATGTTCGAGTGTCATCTTTAAATGTAGATCCCCTTTATCCGCGGTGATTAAATGTAGATCCCTTATTATCTGCAGCTTTCCCGTCATCGACCGTTCACTATCCAATCCACCCCTGTCCCTCTGATTTAGATATATAAAAAGTTTATCTGGAGACCCGGGCAAATCACCAGTTTGAACACCCCCACTAGAGTACATTCCAGTTGCCTGGCATCTGCGTATGATGTCCATTCGATGAAGGGAAGCGGGGCGGTGTTTCACATACCTCATATCCAAACATGATAGCCATCATGGCGATCAGGACACAGAAGAAGGCCTCCAGCTTCCGCATCCCGTACTTGTCGACCAACAGGAACGTGAAGGTGTCACATACAGTGATCAGGACACCGCCCCACAGAGGGATCCTGGGACAAAGAACATCGTCAGGAGGATCATCATCAGCATACCGCCACTCGACTTCACTAATCCTACGTGTTCATCTGTTTGCTGAGTTAACGACGATACTGGACCTCGCAACGCAGCCATGTGAAATATTTGACAGCGGCACCCAACTGGCACTAACCATTTCTTACAGCCGATACTTCAGGGTTTAATTTATCATTTCTCGTCTAGTCAGTTGTCAGGGGGACAAGCAGGTATAATAAACCTATCAAAAAATCAGAGACATCGAAGAAATACACAATTATACTCAGAAGCAGATTGGTGTCAGTGCCATGAGTCAGAGTGTACCACTTTTCTGTGCCATATTTCTGATCGTCTCACGCTTTGTTGGAGAGCAGGTAGAGCGCGATGGATGTGCCGATCACCTCCTGCATGTCGGAGCCGATGATGGCGATCTCGATCATGATCCAGAGGGTCAAACGGGGCACCACGTGGTACTGGCGGTGACAGACCTCGGCCAGGTGCATTCCGCTCACCACGCCGAGCCGCGCCGCCAGCCGCTGCGCCATCAGACCGAGGATCGTGGCCGACAGCAGCATCCACAGCAGCTGACAACGCACAGATCAACAGCTCAGTTATACCATCATTAGACTGAGAACAGCATCTACAGCATTAGGTATGTAATCTGATTCTGAAGTCTGAACAAACACGTTTATTCCCGATGTAGTAACATATTCCCCTTTACCTATGTGGATTTATAAAACGAACTGCTGAAACGGAACACAATTAAATATTGCTCCCCTCACCAGGGACGTAGCCAGGGGACATGGGGGCATTGCCCTCTCCCCCTGAGCAAAATACATTTACACTAGATAGAATGGGATTCTCTGACGACCCGACCCTGTTCCCCCGGTCAACAACAAATGGCTGAGGAGCAAAATTTGGTTTTTTACCGACGTGCCCCCCCCCCTCCCCCCTGAGAAAAATCCTGACTGCGTGCCTGCTCCACCGAGTCTCTTTCCCCGAGCACAACGCCAGTTTGTTCACCGCCGGACCCAGAAGCGACGGTTCCTAGCTTGTTACATATTAGTCAGTCGTACCTACATCTCAGTGTCTCGTTACCTTGTAGCTGGCGACGGTGCCCGACTGTAGGTCGGACTCGATATTGCCCGGGTCCAGGTAAGCGATGCTCATCAGAAATCCAGGACCGGTGAATGCCCACAGTTTGCGGAAGCTGAATATCTTCTCCTGAGGAGGAAAGTGTAATGCGTGTTGCATATCGCTCACGACAGCAGACGGGATTAACAAGAAATGCGTTGGAAATTATAATAGGATTTGAATTGAACCCCAACAACCAACCCAATGACAATAGGTTGCTTGGGCATTATGGCACACAGACTGCCAGGTCATACGAGGTCCGTGACATGTCTACCGTGGCTACGAAATTAACAGCACTCAACCCGTTCCCCATACGAATTACCAGTATGTATAAATCAAGGCCCTATATACTGTATAAATGACCCGATTTGGACTCAGCTGGGACCTGACACCCCCTTGGCTGCGGCCTGCGAATCGATACAATTCCAGCCGTAAGTATCCTGATCTCCGCCATCACATGACCTTAAGAGTGGCATGACCTCAACAGTAACCTGACTTAGGCTGTGATCTGACCTAATCCCGGGATAGGTAGGCACCCAGTCGTTATCTATACACGTCCATGAGCTAGTCCCAGTCACATAACTCCATCATAACTCTGCGACCTGAGCTCAGCAGTGACCTGACCCCATACCGGCTGACCTCATCTCCGGGCGGCACGTCCACCCTGTTGTCGGTGAAGTAGGTGTCGAGGACGGAGGGCGGCTGGGGCGGCAGCGGCTTCAGGATGCCGGGCGAGTCGCTGCCACTCTCACTGTCCGCGGGCGGCGGGGAGCTGCGACCCTGCCCCCCGACTCCCCGCTCCTCATCCTGGAACTCCTGGTACGGCATGTCTGATCTGACAGTCTACCAGTCTGACCAGTCTTGCAGTCTGATGACAGCCCAGTCTGGGGACGGAGAGAACACAGTTCAGATTAAAACAAAATATTGTGCAATACTAGCCGTTTTCACGAT
Organism: Semibalanus balanoides; assembly: GCA_014673585.1. Taxonomy (NCBI): domain Eukaryota; kingdom Metazoa; phylum Arthropoda; class Thecostraca; order Balanomorpha; family Balanidae; genus Semibalanus; species Semibalanus balanoides. The sequence continues at coordinate 78,784 of VOPJ01014356.1, forward strand.
GGCTTATTTTGCGCGAAATGTTTTAAAACCTTTTAAAATGTTTTAAAATATGTTAGTAGTAGCCGTCTCCACGATGGACTAATTAGCGAGAAATGTTATAGCCCTCGCCCTACGGTCCCGTAGGGCGAGGGTTAAAACATTTTTTCGTCAATTAGTCCATCGTGAAAGCGGCTACTACTAAAACATTTTAAAGCATTTTACAATGTTTTAAAACATTTCGCGCAAAATAATCCATCGTGAAAACGGCTACTGTCTCCGATATGTCTAGATCCTAGAATAACTGCAAAAGTAGGATTTTCTCTGTTGCCAGATTTACAGCGGCTTCCACTTCCAGCATCGTGCTGTAATTGGAGCGAAAAATTATACCCGATCGACGCGTACAAAGCCCGTCTTTGCCGAGAGTTTTGCCCGCGTCAATGTGGCCTCTCTTGAAATGAGTATGCCGCGTGACAGAGAAACCAAACCTGCTTCTTGGCCAAAGATCAAATGCCGACTTTTCCTACTCTTGGTTACCGTAATTACAGGGGCCCCGTCTGCAAAATACACAAACGACAATGCCTCCACTACCTGGCCAGTCGTAGTGCACAGATCACGAACGTTTTTTTTACTTTCACCATTCTTCATTGTAATTTAACATCGTTGCCTCGTTAACCCATGTTTTCTATTTATGTATAAGTATTTGTGATTTTATATGCATTTTGTATTTTGCATTATTACCATGTAATTGTATTTCATTGGTTTATTTAAAACGTATCTTTAATTTTATTTTGTATGAGTATTTTTTATTTTCATCCTTTATTTTGTACATATTTTAATGATTATCTGACTTCACCTGTTAGTAAGCGTGTCAGCCCGTTGGTGATATTTATCAATAATAAAAAACACGGTGTTTTATCTGAAGCTGTCTTCCCTAAAGATCAGGAAGAAATGACACTTGCCTAATGCACTTCGTTAGAAGGTTGTTGTTGCTCATGGCTTGCCGAGGCTACATTCCTCAAGCAGAGGCATTCGAAAATCCGTTCTTCCACGAACCGACTCGCCCTGTTCAAACAATACCGACCGAAGTAAACATATATTCAAAATAATTCCGCGGAGGTTTATATAATGATGCCTGAAGGGCCATTTCACCTTGGCAGCACGATAGAACAAGCCCATGCGGAGATCATGAGATAGAAGCCGTCTACCAGACCTTGATGCTGCCCTCCGGCGGTTTCGACAACAGAGGAGAAGACTTACCAACTATTACATTATTTACATGATCAGACGAAGCGGAAAACCAGCACACAGGATCGGCTAGATAAGAACGTCAAACCAGCAAGGTCTCGAAGGAAGAAACGAGTCCTTACAACCAGGCTTGTGCTTGATTCCGTTTTACCGGAATCGATTCCGATCACATACATATGGGTCTGATTCCGATTCCGAATCCAATACATATATATTTTACTAGGGGAAACGATTCCGAATCCGATTCCAGGGCTTCTAAAAAGCTCGATTTCGAATCCGATTTAATTGATTCCAATTTGATTCCACTATGCATAGAAAATGTAAGCATACGTACATTGTATACAAATTACTCGAATGACACGAGTAACAATGCTAAATTTACTACACAGGTAGGTATATTTGATTGGCTATTTCGGCCTCAGATGACCCCGTCTGGGTCACAGAACAAAACCTGCTCTTGGATCATCAATAATATCCTATTATCCTATGATAGCATTATCCAGCAGTAATGAGACTGATATCCTCGAAATAGGAAACATTTGAATATTTATCCATTGACTTATAATGGGGATTAGGGACTGGGGAGGTCACGAAATTGACCCGACCTCAGGTCACCGATATAAAAATCAAGAGATAAGCGTTTTGTAGATACTGATGGCTTCAAGAAATCCTAAGAGTTTGATATCGATCTCTCAGAAACTGTGCTCATGGCACGACCGCAAATATTTATGGGGGTGGGGTAACTTGACCTGACCTGATCCGACACAACTAAATTTAACACCATGTGTGGAAAAGAGCAATGATAAAATCGACCAATGTGTGGCAAAAATAAATAAATGATAAGTTCGACTAAATTTCTACGCGCCGCCGTTTTTTCGTAATCTCGATAAGACCGCAGGGGGTGTTCAACCCCCCCCCCCTCTCAGTGGTGCGCGGGCTAAACATGCAAATACAAAAAGCGCAATGCTTATCAAATGCAATTTTCTGGAGTTTACAAAACGAACAGATCCGTACAAGCTCAGCCCTCTGTAGCTCGCTGTACCTACGTGTAGTTAGTTCCACGAACATGTACAGCTGGCTTCAGTTGAGACGTTCAAACACGTCTGAACTCAGGCGACGCGTCTGCCATGCTCAGACGAGCCCAGACGAGCCGGTCGCCCTGCCGCAGAGTAGCGGGGCGGGAGGAGGGAGGGGTCTCTCACGGACCGGAGTGTCTTGTCTGGGTCAGTGGCCGCGCCGGGTCGGGTGCCGGAACAAACATCGGAGAGCACCGGCCCTCAACTCTCGGTTCGTGGCGACGCCCCTAAGTATCTGGTCAGGTTCTCATCTTCTAAGTTCGTACAGTATCTGGTCCGGTGCCTACTCATTTTCTACGTTCGGACAGTATCTGGTCCGGTGCCTACTCATTTTCTACGTTCGGACAGAACCTGGTCCGGTTCTCATTGTCTACGCTCGGACAGTATCTGGTCCGGTTCATATTTTCTGCGCTCGGACAGTATCTGGTCCGGTTCTCATTTTCTGCGCTCGGACAGTATCTGGTCCGGTTCATATTTTCTGCGCTCGGACAGCATCTGGTCCGGTTCATATTTTCTGCGTTCGGACAGTATCTGGTCCGGTTCATATTTTCTGCGCTCGGACAGTATCTGGTCCGGTCCTTGTTTGCCACGGTCGCAATATCGACCATAGAGTAGCAATGCCGTGCGATGAGCCGGAACAGCTGCGATTCAGCCCGCGGTACCTGGACGACAACACAGTCCCATTCTTCGTAGTGCCTCGCGCCGTGTTGGTCTGTTTCTGCGGTCCCATTGGCCGCTGCCCCTCTTGTCGGCGACCAACCCTGCGTTCCCGGTGTCCGAGCTCGCCTCTGCGCAGCTGTGCCGGCCACTGTGCACTGGTCAGTCAGAATCAGGGCACTGGTCAGAATGACCCCAGACTGGGTCACACAAGTCAGCTCACAGCTGTTCTTTGGTGAACCTGGCAAACGTTGAGCTAGATTAGCTATTGATCCCTTGGGGCGGATAACGAGGAGTTGCGAGATGTTTTCGGAAAGTTATTTTCTTTAAACAAAAATGTAGGTATGTGTTGTGTATTGTACGGTACGCTGGTTGATATTATCATTTATTATTGCGTGCTATTTCGGTGCAATATGTTAACGGTAAATTAACATGCACGCAAACGTGACGGAGCATAACTATATCATTGAAATACCTATTGCTTGTAATATTAAGTGTGTGGTAGCTTTTACATTTGTGTACAACAAAATCCCAAACTATAGTTTGGGATTTTGTTGTACACAAATGTAATGTATGACCATTGTATGACCTTATAAGGTCATACGATGTCTATCCATTTTATTGAACTGCTATATTTTCCAATAAATGATCTCCAATCTTGCAGCGGGATAATTTGTGCTATGGGTTGTTACTTATTGTGCATGTTGACAATGGTTTCAGCTAATCAACGGTCGAAGTTGATCTCGGAGTCAACTCCGGAGGGTCAGAGTCGGAGTCGGAGTCGACTCCGGAGGGTCAGAGTCGGAGTCGGAGTCACCTCCGGAGGGTCAGAGTCGGAGTCGGAGTCACTTGAAAACCGATTGACTCCACAGCCCTGGTGTCAGGGCAGCTGACAGGAGCGGAAGGAGAACGGACTTTGTCCAGCCAGCCTCGGCTGCTACAGACTCGCCACCACCTGCCTCTGCGGCAGCTGGCTTATTGGATAACGACGCCATTAAAACATCGACGCTCTTCCGCGGCTCTGCGTTATAGTTTTTCCACCTCTCTGTCGGTGTGACGACAGCCGCCCGGCCATACCTGAGATGGCAGCGATAAAGGAGACAGCGGGAGTGCGGTGAGCGAAGCCGGCAGGGGCGCAGGCAGGGGGTTCAGGGGCACGTTCCTCTTCCATTGGTCCGAAAGGCCCGAAGGGCCCCTCGGCCCAATTTCATTGAAACCAATGGAGCCCGAAGGGCCCCTTGGCCCCATAAGCCCAATGGAAGCGGCGAAGCGACAGCACCCGGCCCAAAGCGGCTCGGCTTACCAGGCTTAAGAAAGTCCTTTTCCGGACTGAAACTCGAACTGAAAGGCCCTCAGTCGGCCCGAGGGAACCTTCGGTCGGCCTGGGTGTGCCCTTGGTCTGCCTCAGGAGCAAGAGCGGCGCCACCTTCCGAAAGTTGGGGGGACGGAGGCATTTTGAAGTCAATTATTTCCATGCAACGTCCATAGGCGTAATGTTAAAATCCGAAAATGTTGGTGGGACGCGTCCCCCGTCCCCTCCCCCCACTATGGCGCCGCCCTTGCTAAGGAGACCCTAATTAGGCTTAAGAGGGCCCCATGGGACAAGTCAACCTCAGGGGCTCTGTCGGCTTAAAGGAAACAGTTCACCTTGGATTGTTTTTTCGAACACGATTTGATTATATTTTGAAATACAACTTCTTTTCATTTTGTCAAAAATAGCAATAAATCGCGCCGATTCAGGACAGAAGGACGTAGGGGAGAGTGCCCATATTGCGCCCCCTTAAGCGAAAACACGTCATGTGCTTAGCATACACGTCGTATGGATATAAATGAGGCTTCAGTACGCGATCCGGACATTTTTCTAGCAAAATAATCATCATTTAACAATCGGATCACTTGTATGGTAGCTGTAGGATTTTTCGCAGGACCCCTGCAAAGGCGCATATAGGCACAAGCGTGCCCTAATTGCACCATTGACCTTATGCGCATTTAGGTGAGCCTACTTTTCCAATGTTATTTAACATTGTTATTCGACTTAGCAAAATACGAAATAAAACCGTTCGGTTCACAATTGTGTGTGCAAGTTATGTTTGGAACGAAGTTTCAATCCGTTACCCTATATTTATTGGGAAAATGTGGTTTTTAAGTCTCACAGGGCCAAATATCATGAGGGTTATACCACCGCGAGTCAAATACCACGGCGTGTCTTAAATGCGCCATAGGCGAAGCAAAGTGCTTTATAGTCGCTGGTCGCAAATTATGTATGGCGCGCCGATTCGGAATTCACTGCAAGTCGGGAAAACAGCAAATATGGCCGAACATGTTTAGTTTTGAATGTGGCTATTTGCTCAAAAAGGATTACAAATTGCATTGCTGATCCTTAATTCAAGCCACTTCAGCTTCTTTCTACTTCACAATAAAACATAACAGTGCAGTAAACATGCATGTTCCAGATTAAGAAAACACAATATTCGAAAATGACTTCCTTACAGCGCATAAACTGACTTTTATGCTGGCGACAGCAGACCGGAATATAATGAGTTAGTGATGGGGATTAATAATAAATGCACTAAAAACATATAGGGCTGACATTTTTCGAGATATGACATGGGCGGATTGGAACCCTGCCGCAGTTTGGCACTCTCCCCTACAATCATTAGTTTTATCAAACTATATACGTACTCTCTTCAACGTCAAACCGACAAGACTCGAATTTGCTCAGCCAATCCGCATTCCGAAAGTTAAGATTACTGTACAGGCCTCTGCCCAGTTGTTATGTAAAGCCCACATTCTTGACCATTCTTTATTTATTGGCCCACATTTTCCTTCGACAAAAAAGTCAAATATATTCGTCTGGAGAGTCTTTTCAGCCCAGAAAACTTGCAATTAGGGTTTTTTCAACACGGGCTACAAAACTGCTGTCTCAGTTCAAAACCCACGTTGAAGATGGACTATTTCCTTTAAGAGGGCTCTCAGCCGGCCCAAGAGGGCCCTCGATCGGCTTTCGGTGCCCTTGCTAGGCCTAAGAGAGCCCCAGTCGGCCTAAGAGGCCCAAGGCCTGCCTAAGAAGTCCATAGGTCGTCCTGAGGAGCCCTCGGTTAATCAACCTGAGGGGCCCACGGTCGGTCTGTGGTGGCTTGTTCGGCCTGGGGGGGGCGGGGAGGGGGTCAGCGTGTATGGCCCTTTGCTTCAGCACTGAGCGCCCTTGCTGATCCGAGGAGGCCTCTATTGGTCTGTGCGGGTCTGGTTTTCTTGACAATTTACAGTCAGTGTGTTCTTTGCTGACCTCTAGAGCCTATAAACTATCGACCTGACTATACAAAACAAAGACTCGTTAGCGATTTATTTTTTAATGAGCTTTCGAATTGTTTTTCGTTTGTTTCTAGCTCTTATAGTTCTCCAGATGTTCTCCAGATGTTCTCCAGGTGGGGTCTCATAGGCAGACTCTTGAACAAATGACCTTTGATTATATCTGGAATCTGGTGACCTCAATTTCGGCCTGAGCCAAAAAAATGACGGGAATGGCTTCGTAGTGATTTTTTTATGGTGAAGTTTCCCTTGGTCAGTTGCTTTATTTGCATTTTCAATCAGGAAAAGTGTCCATTTTTGTCGATTTTGGGCGATTTCGGGCATGACCTCTCCCCCCACACACCACTTGCGCCTGGCGACCAGCCATCGTTTTTTGGGGCAACTTTTTTTGCCAAAAGGTACAACCATTTTTTCTCCCCGGACTTAAGTTGGTCACCTTATTTTGGTATTTGAGCTTAAAAATATACTTTTTCGGAAAAAACGACAAAAACGCAATACTACGTAGCATATACCTACTACGTAGCTACGGAAAACACACATATACGTAGTAATAACGTTCATCTCATACCAACTCGCAGGGGCATCGCCGATAATTTGTAAGTGGGGGTCGGCTGAAATGACGAAAAAAGACGTCTTTGCAGCATTAAAAAAATATATGTTAAAGTAGGTAGGTACTTAAGTTATTTAGCGCCGCGAAGAGGCGCAAAATTTTACGGGTTTGCCTGATAAAACCCAGAAATATAGGCGGTGGGGCCAGTATGACATGTAAGGCATGGGCTATACCAACCTTTAGAAGCTGGAGTTAGCAAATTGACACATCAACTTTGGATTGGAACCAGTGACAAAAAATTTTTGAAAATCAGATATACAACTTGGAATATTTTTTAGGTAAAACAAGACTGAATTCTAAATGGAATGATTCCACAATTAAAATATTTGAGTTGAGATGGCCAATGTTTGGAATTCCATTGAAATTAAGTATTTGTAGAAGTTAAAACAACCCACAGAGGTCTAATCGAAAGTAAATTTGAGTTTGTTTTGACCATCTGCAAAATAAGGCCCTGGTGTATTAGGGTAGCCCTCTTCAACGCCGATGTGTCATCCTTTTTATCAAAATATTGATGAAAAGTAGACTTGTTTTACATTTGGCTATACATTAGGCCCATAACACTAGTCATAAATATTGCAGCGTGGTAAAAGGGTTTTTTCTTTTTTTTGTTTTTTCTTATATTTCCCAAAATCCCTTCATGACGTCATCAGCCCAAATACTAAAAATTTAGTTTTTTCAATTGAAATTGAGGCATGTTTGTGAGAATGTATTGTAATATGTGTTCGCAGCAAATTACTTCATATTTTGCACCACAAGCGGCGTACATTGGACAACTTTCAGAAAAGTGAAACATTCCCTTTAAATCAATTGCGCCGCGGAGCGGCGCGAAAATTTTAGTCTTATGCACTGGATAATTGTAATAGAGTGCAGACCTCTAAAATTTGTATTGTGCGTTTAAAAGTGTGGTAAAAAAGTGTTAAAGCGAACTATTTTGCACAATAATATAAGAAAGTAGCAAAATAAGACAAATGCGATGGGAAACGGCACGATTTTTGAACCCCCATAAAATATATTCGCCATTCGGGATTTAAATTGCGCCGCGGAGCGGCGGGCAATTTTGCATTTTATTTCCTGGACAACTGCATTTTTTCTGTTATTGGTAATATTGACCTGTTGTTGGTTTCCATCGAAACTTGTAGCTATGGAACAAAGGCAAAGCTATTATTATACATTATTACCGATCTCTTTTTGTTATGAGGCTTGATAGTTTGGGGGGGGCAAACAGGCCACTTTAGGCCTTTGGTGGGCATGGTCCTAAATGCCCCCTGGATCCGCCAATGGACACAATGATACCTACCTACAATTTTCGCAATTGTGTTTCTCCGTCGAGACAGATCGAAAAGTAGGTATATCAGATGACCATGACCTAGTTAGGGGCATAAGAGTAAATTGAACTTATCTGTGGTCAGGTCAAGGTCAGATGTAAAGGTTAAATTTTGCATCAATCAACGCGTCTCGACAAGCCAAACACAATGTTGCGGACCCCATTAGGTACTGTATCTTGATTTGGCAAACAGTTATTAAAGAAAACCACGGGTGACCTCGGGGTCACCTGAGTTGACCTGAGAAACCGATAGCGTATTCGTGAATATCTCGGCGAGATTGACCTACATAATGATTTTGAGCCAAATCAGAACTCGTCGCTGAATTCGTATACGAATACGTCGACATTCAAACTCACACAAATTGTACCTACTTTATGATGAGACCGTCCCACGAGTAAAATATTTCTGCGGTAAAACGGTTCGACCGCTAGAGCACTGGTAACAAAAATCCGGATAGAGGGCGTACCTGTCAGTTTCCTTCAAACTCAGCAAATGCATCCTTGTGATGAGACGGCCACGTATAGGTTAAATATTTCCGAGGTAACTGGAACACTGAAACAGTTTGGGCCGCTAGAGAACTGGAAACAATTAGAGGTAACCTTATAAAGCAAGAAATTGGATCAACTAGAGTGGTCAAACCATTTCCGTGACCTCGGAAACATCTTCCCGTGTGATCGTCTCATCATAGTCATCATAAAGCAGGGGCGGAAACTTTATATGCGCCGGGGAGTGCCCGAGCCCCCCCTGTGCTGAGTCGGGCACCCCAATAGTGCTCTGAGCCCCCCCCAGTTCTGCGAAGTATTTTTCGTACTTTTTTGCGTTTTCTTTCACATATTGTTTGTTCGCACATCTATATGGATCTGCTCGCATTTTTGGCCTGCTCGAAATTATCAATATGGAAGCCTAACCTTTGGTAGCGAAATGATTGTTGTCTGCTATTTTTGAATGAACAAGGTAATTCATTCATTCCTTTATGTATTCCAAATGTTGTAGATGCGAGGTTTACAAATCTCGCTTTTGGAACTGCGAGCTGCCCCCCCCCTGCCGCCCGTTCCAAGCGTCGCTTAAAACCACTGGCGGATCCAGAAATCTGGGCATGGGGGTTGCTAAATTTTAAAAAAAGTTTTCATCAAATTCGAAAAAAACTCATCGGTTTGGCTTCGCGTGTACCTTACTGAACGGTTTAAACAAATATGCCTATGTAGTTTATTATATTTCCTCTACGTGGAAATACGTCAATTTCCGTCAATTTCAGGCAATGAGGGAGGGCTAACGCCCCTGCCCCCCCCCCCTAGATCCGCTAGTGCTTGAAACAGCAGTTTTTCACCTTACGTGCGGAAAAAAATTTATGTGTCGGAATTCAGGGTTTAGTCAAGGGGGCCGCCACGGTAGCATAAGTGGGCCGCCACGGTAAGCAAAGTGGCCACCTCTGGCTTTTAGCGGTCCATCAGGCTTTGGTGAGCCCCTCGGACTTGATGAAGCCCCTCTGGGGGGGGGGGGGCGGGGGGGGGGCGGGGGGGGGTTGGGGGGGAGGCTTTGTGAGCCCTTCGGGCATTGGGTGAGCCCTCGGGCTTTGGTGGTCCCTCATTCTTTAAAGGCTCCTATGGGGCTCCCTCCAAGGATCTGGATCTAAACGCAAATAATGTTATTAGTGTTATCTAACACGCGCACTCGACCGGGGTGGATATCCGTGCAATCATCCAACCCTTCCCCTTTTTTTCTATGGAAGAGCGAAAAGTAGCGCGTCATTTTTTTTGCAACAGCTGTTAACTCATTGATTTTCTTCAAAAAGTGAATTTTTCTTGAACCGGTGGGGCCTTTTAGGTCAGGTTACTCGGTCGCGTCAAGTTAATCCCATCATAATAGGCGTCCGCAACGTGGGAGTCAAGGCAGGGCAGGTTGCACCCCCAATCCTCTGGCTGGGACTGTGATCGATACAAGATCAGAATTAATTTTTAAGTTTTGTTAGGTAGTTAACTGCCAGAACATAATTCCCCCCCCCCCCAATGAAAAATCCTGACGATGCCGGGATGTAAATTAAAAAATATCACTTTAAAAAGTGTTTTAGTTTGTGCCTCAGACAGTGTTAAATAGATCGGTTTAATCCACAGGATTTCATCAAATTATAATCACTGGCGGATCCAGAAACATGGGCCATAGGTGGCTAAATTTAAAAAGTTTCATCAAATTCGAAAACTCATCGGATTTGCTTCGCTTGTAGCTTACGACACGGTTCCAAAAACAAATATGCCTTTGGTAAAATTTATTAGATTTCCATCTACAGTGAGAAATATGTCAAATTTCGCCAATTTCAGGCAATATGGGGGGGGCTTAAACCCCTGCCGCCCCCCTCTGGATCCGCTGTGATTATAAGTGACACAGCTCGGGTTCGGCAACCGTCCTATATTCGGTGGTCCGATAAACTAAAAGGTCAGGCCATTTCGTGACCATTTCATTAAAGGTTCATGGGAAATTAGAATGAATATTGACACTTAAGAAATCTCGAATTTACTCAATTTTCACCAGTACACCGTTCATATGTGAAATGCAAAAATTATATTTTTTCATGTACCCCTAAACAGTTGTTTACTGAGATGCCTACTTTTTTACAATCAGGTTTATTTTGCATTTCGTGAATAATTAATTCATCATTGGCTTTGGCTTTGTAGTCCTGGCCCATCCATCCGTCACGTCCCAGGAGCCGTCAACATCCCTCCTGCGGCGTCACCCACATCCCAGGAGCCGTCGTCCCAGCCTCCCGAGTGCCGGTAGCACAATTACAGCATTGCCATTCGTCTTACAGTAATTATCCTATGGTTTTTTGTGCAAGCAGTGTGGCCGTTTTCGCCGAACATTCATGCGTTGGGAGAGTTCGGTCGGCAGTCACGGTTCTATCGCTGGGTCGTCCGGTGGCCGCGTTATTCAGACGGGCCTAACTCGTGTGTGCGCGCCGATCACGCTATCAATGCGGCTAAATGGGCCACCCTGGTCACTTAATGTCAAGACTTAAGGAATTGGGGCTTTTTGAGCGGTGGCTCGAGGCGGTCCTAACGCGTAAACGATAATTATAAATTTTCGAAGTTGTGTTGTTGTTTTTGAGAGGTCAAATTGAGTTGCAAATTAAGTAATGCAGCATCACTGATCGGAAAAACCCAAAGCCATTAATAATGGTTTTGCAAGTTACGTCGTGTTATTTGTTAAATTTGTGTCTGGATATAGATGTGGCAGTATGCACGAGCTTATAAATCGACGAAGCCACACGTGGATGTAGTGCGTGGCTCCTGAATTCTAAACTCCCTGAAGCACTCCATTAGCCGTTTTCAACGAAGGATTTATCTTTAACCCGGTAGTATCCGGTAGTACCAGGTAATATTTCGCGCGTTTTTGGGTAATTCAGTCTAGAAACACGGCTTTTCCCAGATGATTTTTTGGTATCAATTGAAAGTTTTTTGTTTTTTTTTTTTTTTTTTTTTTTTTTTTTTTTTTCTTTATGAATTAATATATCTGCTCTTACAATGCGGAAATTTCCCAATTAGTTTGCTTTGTTTATCAAATTCATCAACACATATTACTGGTACTACCCGAGTACTTCCGGCCCGGTAGTACCCGGTAGTACCGGTAATCATGATTCATGAATTTGGATTATACAATGAAAACTAATTGGGAAATTTCGAAATTGTAAGACGCAGATAATTGTATTATGAATTAATAGATTTCAATAGATGCTACTCAAATTGTTATTAGAGATATGCGATATTGCGGCTACCAACATATTTATCACAATCATGCTCTGAAAATGCTCCATACGTAATTGTTTGAAGTGGTAAACCATCGAGACCATAAAACGTTATCATTTTCCATCGTAACTAATTTGAAAAAAGTTGTATATGTGGCAATGTTGAAATACATATATACACACACAACACACACACACACACACACACACACACACACACACACACACACACACACACCAACACACATACATACATACATACTACATACATAACATAACACATAATATATTATATATTATATATATATATATATAATATATTTCGTTGCTATATATATATAATATATATATATATATTATATATATATATATATATATATGAATACTATATATATAAATTTTTTCCATAGTAACGCAAATTGGCGTTGGGCCCCCCCTGTTGATTTCATAAAGTTCACCCTGATCATAAGGTATGTTTTGGGTGAGATTAATAAAATTGAAAAGTACGCAAAGCCGTATATTAATCCGCATACGAATACTTTGGCTATAATCATGGCACGTTTGCCTCAACATGGGTGTCTTTTGCCCTTGGTGTGCACAGAAGCTTATCGGTTTACTAACTAACAATACGATATGGTGAGTGCAATGGCGGATACAAGGGGGGCATCAGGGGCAATGTCCCCCTAAAAAAAACTGAAATCGGCGCATATTTACACATTTCCTGATGTAGGATATCTACATAACTTGTACATACTAAGGACAGTTTATTTTAAAACGTCTATCAATGCATAAGGGAGCGATATCCGACGAGTTTGTTTATTTTGATGAACTTTTTCGGGGTCCCATGGCGCCAAAAACTAAATCCTAGATCCACCAATGGGTGAGTGGAACGGTGTGAGTGGGATAATAATTTGACACAGCTGTGCTTACATCGGAACAGCTGTGTCAAATTATTATCGCACTCACACCGCACCTGTGTGTGGTTACAACTTACAAGTGGTTACGGATTGCGTTGGTCAGGTTTATGCAATATGCAGCCTTGGTCAGGTCGGTCTGCTGGCCTAGATTAAAATGTCCGAATGCCCGCCCATGAGCCATATGATGTCAATACAACGTGTGTCAACGTGATGTCAATCAAGGTGAGTGGGCAGAACTTGTCGCGAGACTCCTGGCCAAGGGCGTCGCCACCTTCCGAAAGTTGGGGGGGGGGGGCGACGGGGGACGGAGGCTTTTTGAAGTCGATTATTTCTATGCGACGCCCATAAGCGTATAATGTTAAAATCCGAAAATATTTTTGGGGGACGCCTCCCACTTGCGGGGACGCGTCCCCCCGCTTTCGAAGCCCATGGCACTGGCTTATCATCTCACAGGGTAGAATTTCCAGTTGCAAAACTTTCACGGTTCACTTATAGCGTTACACGGTCCACCCAATCAAAACTATTTGCATTTTTCCTTATTTTAATTGTTGGCTACAACTTACATTTCACAATTTTGAAATTAAATTTTTAATAACATTTTAATTTTTAATTATTTTGAAATAACATACATTTAAAATTATTATTTTTTATAAAAAAATGTAAATGGCTCAGCTGCCCGCTAGTTCATAATATACTTAAATGCATGTAACTATGCAAAATATTATCTTAAAATGGTAAAATGCAGCTTTAAAAAAATGCGGTAGCATAGCATGGCTGGACCCGAGTTACAATTGCGAGTTGCCCTCCTACATGGTGCAGGTTACGACCCTATACTACATTTGTATCTTACAATTTAAATTAAAATCAAATCCACCCCCAACGAACCCTTGCAACTAATATATGCGAAGTGTTTGTTGAATCCTCTGTGAAATAGACAAATATATCAACGAGGCGGTGTTGTCACATAATTGTGTGACAAAAAAAGTTATCCAGCGATCCCGACTAGTAGAGGGTCGTAGGCATAAGCGTCGAAGACGGGAAGACGCATCCCCCAACCACGTCAAACAGGGCCGCGTCCCCCTAAAATTTCGGTATTTAAACATTACGCCTATGAGCGTTGCATGGAAATAATAGACTTAAAAATGCCTACCTCCTGCTCCCCACCAACTCTCGGTTCGAGGCGACACACCCGGCCGTAGCCAAAAATATAGGAGTACCTGGATTCGTATTAATTGGTGCTGAGGTTTGGGTACAGGCGATAAGCTCTGGTTTGCAAATGGCAATGCACAGTGAACCCAAAACAATCCATTCGGTCAAATTTTGAGAAAAAAAAACGCTGTTGATTTGAACATGACGATTGACCATTGAGCACCGCTCACAATATAATATCTGACAGTTGATACCATCGAAGACGTTTGAATGCAGTGGCGTAGTCAAGGGGGGGGGGCAAGGGGCCATACCACCCCCCCTGAAGGCCAGGCGGGCCCCTCTGGCAACCGAGTGAGGGCCCCCTGGGGCCGAAGACCCCAGTGTTTCGGATGATGTCAGGCGCCCGAAAAAACGCCATACGTAGCATAAAAGAGCGCCCGCGAACCATAACAGTTGTAACAATAATAAATAACTCTGAGATGATTGAAACTCTGATTGAGGTTGATGATAATGATTAAATGGAATGGAATAACCAGTAACCTCATACTAATTAAAAGAGATAACATGCCAAAAAGTTATATTGAATATTTCGCCGTTGCGGCTTCTTCAGCAATAAACACTTTTAAATAGAACACAAAAATCAGCGAAACAGTCCAAGATCATAAGCACATGTAATATGTTTGAAGGCCACTAGCGTTTTTCTACTCTCTTTTCCATGATCCAAAATTGATTATCATAATAATTTAATACAAGTACAAGTTACCACAGTTCGCGTAAATAAAAAGCTATATGACCATCCGATAAACCTCGTAGTAAACTACAGTTTATGTAGGGTCTAATATTATTCTATGGATTTACTAATACGCAGTTTATCTATGCTTATGACTAAATATACATATATCATAGTTGATATTATCATATCGTATAACGGTAGATGCAACATATACCATATTTACAGTCAAATATGTACAAAATAAACAAAAATATGCAAGTTATAAATACGTAACATATATGACGAAGTATACATCTATAAACATATATTTTTAATAATTCATCCAATTATCGTTATGGAAGGCAGGATGTTCACATTTTTTTTTAACAATATTTGACAAGTCTAATATGTGAAAATAAGTACCATAAATAATTTGACAAAACATCAGACACGCTTAACATGTTGTTATTTTATAAACGATGTTTATTCAATACCAATCAACACATTTAAATTAAAATCCGTCCCTGTCCGGGTGGAGAGCCCAGCACACTGTACGCAAATGCGGCCACGCAAGGGCATGCCGGGGAAGCTGAGCAACATTAAAAAAAGCACGGCTCAGGATCGACTGTACACTCTGCACTGAACGGTCAAGTACACCTTTCTATATTAGGAGAGAGCAGGCCCGCGCCATCAGAAAGCGTTTTACGAGCACTCGGTGATGCCAGATAATTAAACGAATGGACTCACCCATTCGCATCCAACCAAAATAAGCAATTAAAACCATCCTCTGAATACTCAAATCTAAAGTATATATTCTTGCTCGACGCTTTCAGACGGCCCTGACAGAAAAATCAAAGAATCCATCTACATTCGAGACCAAAAACCAATCCTCAACACGCAAACATTCTCAATTCTCATGGCCCCTGACTCCCCATACTGACTAGATCACTGAACGTAAGACTTAAGGTTAGCTCAGCCTCTTTTGTGACATACATAATTGAATGGGTTTTAGGCACTCGAAGTGTAGAATATACGTGCCGACTGCACATTTTTTTTTAGAAATGTGTGATTGTATTATAAACATCATTTATAAATAAAAACTATGTAGTCTGAAATGTTTCTAATATATTAGGACCTTGTAAATATGTTTTAAATATGTATATCCTGCCTTATACGAATATTGTTATATCAAATATGTTAACCGTATTTTGTTAAAAAAAAAAATGTACTTATGCACATAGTTTTTTTTTTATCAAGTGTTTTGAAAATGTGTGATTTGTATATAAACATTCGTTTATAAATAACAACATGTAAGGCGTGCCTGATGTTTGTAATATATGTATATTTTGCACATATTAGACTTGTAATATGTTAAAAAATGTACATCCTGCCTTATACGATATTGATTAATATAAAATATGTTTATAATGTACTTCGTCATATTTATGTTACGTATTTATTAACTTGCATATTCTTTGTTATTATTTGTGGCATATTTTTGACCTGTAAATATGTATATGTTTGCACATCTCCGTATCGATATTGATTAAATATCACTATGTATATAATGTATATTTAGTCATAGTCTTATGTTACGCGAACTGGTAACTTGTATATAATATGTAGAAAATCAATTTGGATCATGAAAAGCAGGTTAGAAAAACGCTAGTGGCCTTTCAAACAAATCATGTGCTTATGATTCTTGACTGTGTTTTGCTGATTTTTGTGTTTTGTATTTAAAAGTGTGTATTGCTGAAGAAGCGCCAACGGCGAAATATTCAATATAACTTTTTGGCATTTTATCTCTTTTAATTAGTATGAGGTTACTGGTTATTCCATTCCATTTAATTAATAATAAATAACAGCACTTGCTTGCTTGTCTGCTAAAACCTCTTCGGCGCGCTTCGCTGAATGTGAAGCGCTTTTCATGAACCGAATGCGCCTTTGGTACCTACATGATGGTGCCTGCGGTGCATGATGGCTCCTTCGGGCCCAAGGGGAAGGGGCATGGTGTAGTGACCCCCCTAAGCACGTCCCTGATCAGGACAAAGTCCAGCTCTAGTCATCCAACATTATGCAGGTCAGCGTGTCGACCGAGCTGTCACATTAGTGAGCGGGCCGCGCGTGATTCTGACTCGCATATCACAGGTCAGTGACCAGTCCTGCACACGTGCCTAGTCAAGTGACATTGACTCACACCAGACCACCTGCTTATCTGGGCATGATAGTGTAGTCAAGTGACTCTGGTATCTGACTCACACCACACTGGCCACTTCTGTGATGACTCCAAACAGGCCAGATCGACACTGTATGTATACATTTGCCGCCGGGTTGCTTTGAGTTGACCGTTTATGCGTAGCCCAGTCAGGCGAGCGCCGCTGGAGAGAAGTGAGTTTGTAAACTCGAACAAAATATATTATATTCTGAAAACAATCCCTATGTACACGACTCATTCGCTAGAGCAGGACCACTCGGCAAATTGTGGCTCAACATTAGGATCATAACCCCGGGGCCGGGCCAGTCGTCTTGTCTTGTTTTTCACGATAGCGGATGCTATATTTTTATCTCTCGCACATGGGACAACCTCCAGCAGCCGGACACGGAAACAAAAACTGCCAGCTGTGGTGCGGTTGTGAGAGTTTGTAAGCCGTCGAGGCTGCTGCAGCTGGTGCCGCTTACAGTGGGATTGCGCGCCTTGCTCGACTATGATGCACGTTACGCATGTTACAACAAATCAGGGGCGTCGCCACCGGGGGCTGCAGGAGCCCGGCCCCCACTCTAAGAAAGTGGGGGGGCTGCCCCCCGCTAGAACTGCGATCCAAATTAAGGTATTTAGGTTAATAATCTACATTATTTCCAAGTATTGTTGTCTTTGCTCAAAACGATGCGGGCAGAACTTTTGGGACGACACAAACTGGATGCATCTGTGATTTAGCTTTGGAGGACAGAAAGATCAAAGAATGTCATATACCGGGTGTGTCCTTTATTCTGCTGAATTTCTTTTGTTTCTTATTTGGAAGCATTTGGAAACGTGTGTAAAGAGAACGAAATATTCCAATTCACATTCAGCGTCAGATTCGCGGACCCAGGGGCGTCGACACCTAACAAGACCATTCAGACTAGTCGCACCACTTTTTTGGACGTCCCTATGTGCCACCACCGTCTCGGTGCCGCCCTCGACGAGGCGCCGTCCCATACCCAGGTGCCGCCGCTGACCGGACCGGATGCCACCCAAGTCAGGTGCCGTCCCTTTAGCCAGGTGTCGCCCCTTCAGCCAAGTGCTGCCCCCCTCAGAAAGATACCGCCCTTCAGCCAGGTGTTGCCCCTAAATATGCCGCCACCCTCAACCAAGTGCCGCCCCTAACCAAGTGCCGCCCCCTCAACCCAAGTTGGCGCCCCCTCAACCAAGTGCCTCCCTCAACCAAGTGCCGCCCCCTCAAACCAAGTTGCCGCCCCTCAAACCAATGTGCGCCCCCTCCAACCAGAGTGCCACCCTCAACAAGTGCCACCCCCTCAACCAAGTGGCCACCCCTCACAAGTGCCACCCTCAACCAAGTGCCACCCCCTCAACCAAGTGCCACCCCCTCAACAAGTGCCACCCCCCTCAACCAAGTGCCACCCCCTCAACCAAGTGCCATTCCCTTCAACCAAGTGCCACCCCCTCAACGCCAAGTGCCGCCCCTCAACCAAGTGCCCACCCCCTCAACCAAGTGCCAACACCCCTCACCAAGTCCACCCCCTACAACCAAGTGCCACCCCCTTCAACAAGTGCCCACCCCCTCAACCAAAGTGCCCACCCCTTCAACCAAGTGCCACCCCCTCAACCAAGTGCCACCCCCTCAAACCCAAGCCACCCCCTCAACCAAGTGCCACCCCCTCAACAATGCCACCCCCTCAACCAAGTGCCACCCCCAACCAAGTACCACCCCCTCAACCAAGTGCCACCCCCTCAACCAAGTGCCACCCCCTCAACCAAGTGCCACCCCTCAACCAAGTGCACCCCCTCAACCAAGTTGCCACCCCCTTCAACCAAAGTGCCACCCCCTCAACCAAGTGCCACCCCCTCAACCAGAGTGCCACCCCTTTCAACCAAGTGCCGCCCCCTCAACCAAGTGCCACCCCCTCAACCAAGTGCCACCCCCTCAACCAAGTGCCGCCCCCTCAACCAAGTGCCGCCCCCTCAACCAAGTGCCACCCCCTCAACCAAGTGCCACCCCCTCAACCAAGTGCCGCCCATTCAGCAGGTGCCGCCCCTCAGAAGATGCTGCCCCTTCAGCCGGGTGCTGCCACTTCAGACAGGTGCTGCCACTTCAGAAAGGAGCCGCCCCTTCATTCAGGTGCCGCCCTTTCAGAAGGGTGCCGAACTATACACTATACAGTATACATACATAAAGAACAGAGCACGTATATCAACATCCTACTGGATAGCACGTGCCCATCTTCCCGTAAAATTATCCGACTCATGATGGTCACGAATGACTCATGATACGTGACACACATTGTGATTTCTGATGTAGTGCTCTGTAGCTCGTGATATGTATAGTGCTCATGGACGTGTCTGGCAACTTGCAATCGCATAGCATCTATAAACTGTGTGCCTATTTGGCGAAATTTAACATTGTGAATGGTATTGTGCTTCACTGCACATTGTTAGCGCATTGAGTTTGCAACACCGATTTTAGACGGTGCTCGCGGCAAATTGATTGAGTGTTTTATTGATTGGGGTCTGGGGTTGTTTTTGTCACCTTACTGTACTTAAATGTATCCGTATGTGCGACGCCGAATACAAATGATGATGATTGTGAAATTCGTTTCAACCTACATATGATGCTTGGTCTGTAGACGCAAACTAGAGTTTGTCAGCGACAGATTCGAGCTTTGGCAGACCCCTTAGATTTCCATGAAAATCAGTGTCCCAAGAGTTACAGGTTTAGATTAACATGGTGAAATCCGTTTTACCATATGCCGGGGATATCAAAATAAATTAGCCGGAGAGGTGTGGTACAACTTGGTACAACAAAAGCCCTAGGGCAATTTGTTTGTAACAGTAGCGCGTTGAAAACAGTGTGTGTAAAATTATGACTGGAATTCTGAAAAGCTTTGTCGACTTTTGCTTCCAAGGCTTCTTCAATTTTATCGAAGTCAAATATAACTATAAAATACATTAATTTTGCTATGGTAAGGACCTATTAATTAAAACATGATTGAAAATATTGAAAAACACACATGAAGAATTACGACGCAATTGTAAAAATCATACACCACTCGGCCGGAATAAATTGTTCAAGACCTCTGTGGCTTTCTTGATTTTTTGGACCTCGGCCTTCGGCCTCGTTCAAAAATCCAAGAAAAGCACCGTTCGGTCTCGACATTTATTTACACGGCCTCATGCGTATTATATAACCACTCTACATACGACAGTTTGCGTCTAGACGCCAATTAGCGTTCGCCAGCGGCAGATTCTATATTGGTGGAACCCCTTAATTCATGACAATCGGTGTCCAAAAGAAGTTTCAGGGTGATTAACATGATGAAGTCGATTTTCGCCCTACATTATAATTGTTACCATATGCGGGATATACCCAAATACATTGGCTGGAGAGGTGTAGGTAACAAACTTGGTAAAACAAAAAGCACTTAGGGCAAATTTGTTGTACCAGAGGGCGCGTGAAACAGTGTTTGCGATACAATTCTGACTGAAATTCTGAAAGTTTTTGTTGGACTTCGCTTCCAAGGCTCTTCAATTGTATCGAAGTAAAGTTGAACTAAAAAATTAAATAATTTCTTACTGGTTAAGGATTAGTCATTGATTAAAACATTGGTTGAAATATATAAAAGCAATTGAATGACTTACGCGGCATAGTAAAATCATACCCCACTCGGCCGGCAAAAATTGTCAAGACCTCGTGCTTTCTTGGTTTTGGACCTCGCCTTCGCCCTCGTTTCAAAATCAAGAAAGCACCTCGGTCTTGACAATTTATTTGCACCGGCCTCATGCGGTATTATATATTATATTACCCTGGTATATGCCTTCTCCTGGGATATGCCTTCTCCTTCTCCGCTCTCCCACTGAGCAACATGGGCGCATCTCACCATCTTAGTACCAAATCGTACCCAATCAGTTGCGTATTATATAATGTATTACTATTATATAATATATTATATTATTAATAATATATTATATTTGTATTATATAATGGTGGTTTAGGGTATTCACTGATATCCTTGGGGGGGAAGATATGTTCCCCCTCCTTTCCGCTTAGGGGGGATGATCAGATTGCCCCGGACCCCCCCCCCCCGCCCTGGACCCGCACCCCTGGCCGGGCCCAATCTTATCAAGCGTCGTGAATGCGACGCGCCAAGTACGGCATGTCGTGAATGAAGTGCCCAGAGTGCCGCACTTATGTAACCACAGCAGAGTTAGTTTCGTCCAATCTCGTTGCTGAAATAGTCCGGTCGGTTAGGCGCTAGGCTGATGATAGAAATGTCGCTGGTTCGATCCCGCATCCCATAATTCTTGTAAGCCGGCGAACCAATAAGACATACCCATTCACGGCATTTGGTAAGACTGGGTTCTTGGTAAGATTGGGCCCTGAGGAGGGCTTGTTATTGGCCATGACAGGGGCAGATCCAGGGTGGGGGCAACGAGGCTGACAGACCCTCAATGGAATTGGCGCCCCTGCGCCAAAGGCGCAGGGGCACTAGTTTTGCGCTGAAGGTGCAATATGTGCGCCGCAGGCGCCCCCAAACCCATGGAGGGCGCCCCCAAACCCATGGAGGACGCCCGAATACATGGGGAGGGCGCCCAAAAACATGGAGGGCGCCCAAAAACATGGAGGTCGCCCCAAAACCATGGAGGGCGCCCCCAAATCCAGGAAATGCACCCCGATGCCCAGACAGCATCCCGAACTTCAGAACTTCGAAATGGCGCCTTCAAAACCCGGAAGTGCGCCCACGAACGCTATAGGCAATAGGCATACACACCAAAACTGATGAGTGCGCCCAAATCTGAGGAGGGCGCCCAAAAAACAATAGAGAGCGCCCCTAAACCCATATGGAGAGCGCCCCCCCGCCAATCCCATGGAGGGAGCTCCCCATTCCGGGGAGGGGGCCACGATGCCGAAAAACGCACTCCAAACTTCGGAAGGGTGCCCCGAGACTCGGAATAGCGCCCTCAAATATGATGAGGTGCACCCCGAATATAAATAGGGCGCCCCAAACTCATGGAGTACCTATGTCTTCAAACCCATGGAGAGCGCCCCTAAATCATAGCATTGTATAACAAGGTTTGGGTGTGTTATAATAATGAGTTATTTTTGCGCGACACTGCAATTTTTCCACGGCAACCTTCCCGCACCTTATGACCAATGACGTGGCCATGATTATGGGATATAGCCATGATCATGGCCACTGCAGTGGCCATGCCCCCCCCCCCAATGCCACACTGGATCAACCAGTGCACTGGTTGATCCAGGGGGAGGGGGAACTCCCTTTCCTCAAGAACACGGGGGCATTGAATACAAGTATCCCCTCTGCGCATTCCTGCATTGGCTGTACGAAGTGATAGCCCACGCCCTGCTGGAGGGGGGGGGGGGGCAAAATCTGTCCCCTCCCGGATTTTCTAAATAACTTGAACAATGAACAATGTATGTTATCGAAATAAAACTTTCAATACCTTATACTGCATCATTATAATTCATATCAAATATCAATAAAGACGATATATTATCTACGTTGTGATTAATGACGCTGCGTTGACGCCATGGCATGCCATTTTTTGGTGGAAAAACGATAAGTGTTTGAAAATCGTAGAATATCGAGTTAAATTAAAATTGCAAATCTTAAGTCAAAAGCAAGGAAATTGAAGTACAATTTTCATCAAAATGGCTACCTTCGGATTTGCATAATTTGGACTTTAAGTTACCACCACCCTACCCGTTAGGACCCAACCCCAATCAATCAAACGGACTGTTTTTACACGGCGCCCTCCTCAGTGTCCCCCAAAGAAGGCGCCCCATGGGCCTGCAAGTCGCAGTCTCACTCAAGTGAAATCATGATCTGCCAACTGGGCCATGGTACCACTATACCAGTTCTACCCAACCCGACGGGATGTTATGTAACTCGGGACGAATAATTTCACCGCCCGGGTTAGGATGGTCGCAGCACTCTACTGACGAGCAGTCGAGCAGTTGGCGGGCAAAGGCCGGCGTGAGCCAGCCTGACAGAGACCGACTGCCGGCAGCGACTGCCGGCTTCGTCTCTTCAGTTCGGCTGACTCGTCTTCGGCGACGGATGATGCTTCGCTTGAAGTCTTCACTACGGCCAAGGCTATGTAAACCATGGTCTAGGCTTGGGGGGATTTTTGGGCCCTGGATTTGGATCAGAGCAACAAATGCATCAAATTATTTTGGATCAGAAAACACGTTAAGACTGAGACTCGAGGCACACACCAGCTTAATTTGCGGACACGGAGGAAGTCTGTGCTAACTTGATTTTCATAATCCCTCAAAACTGGATAAAATTCCGTATCCACGTAAGGACATGGCATGAAACAACACGATACAAACTGTGCATAGTACACATATGCAGGGGCGCAACCAGACCTTCGGCAAGGGGGCACGGCATTCCCAGCCCCTTCGGCAAATGCCCCCCCCCAAAAAAAAACAAAAACAAAAAATGCCGCGAAAAATTATCACCCCAGATTAACGCCACTATATTTGTTAGGGCCCCTTAAAAGCCGCAAGCAGGGACGTAGCCAATTATTTTTTGGTGTGGAAGTCGGCCGAATGAGGGTGCCCGATGCGCCCTGGCTGTACCCCTGCATATATGTCCGCTGCTTTGTGACTGGTCTGCAGACACCGACAAACTACGACAAACAGCAGTTGAAAGTCGGGCCGTGGCCCACATACCTCGCTCAGTGTCTTCACTTGCCGGGACGCAGAGGTCAGGAGAGGTCACAATCACTGCTCGAACACCTACAGCACAGTCTTCACATGGGCCAGCGCTACCCCACCGTCACCTACGGCCCGCCACCGTCGTAGTCTGCAACCGTCACCGCTGCCTTGCCGTCGCCGACTGACGCTGGCAGGCGAGTGACGCCAACGACCCAGCCAACCGGGGCCGAAGGCCGGTCCGGCCCGCCAGCCAGTCTAGAGTCTGGCCCGGGCCGCCCGACCGATCGCCGCGCAGCGCCTCTACGCCACCTCTACGCCAATAGCCGGGCACGTGACCCTCCCCTTCCCACCGTGGGGCAGAGAGAGAGGCCCTGCCCCGGCAACCGGGTTAGAGCTGCAAGTACTCGCGTTCAGCGGACACGGCGCAAACCCGACAAGTCATGTGGGTTATACAGCTTGTGATGTGCCAAGCAAAAATTAAAAAGATGCGAGATTGGGGTGAGAGAGGGAGAGGAAGGAAGACAGAGCAGTTTTATAAATACATTATAGATTATTCGATTATCTGGACCGTACAATTATGTATTTATTGCATTATTCTGTTGCATTTTGCACAATGTCAAATGTCGACATCGCAGTGCGACATATTACCGCCGGACCTGCGTGCGGCGAGACTGGTAGGTAGCGATTAGGCTTTGGACTTCCGAGGAGGCCATTCGGCCGCGATATCGCCGCGATTCTTTCGCGGACACATCCTAGGGATTGGATCACTCCTCGAAATGTTGTCACTGGGTGTCGTACGGATAACGTCCAACTAAGTTGATTGCATTAGGAAACACGATTTTGTTAGGCCGTGTTTTCCGTGTCGCGGTGGAGTCACCGACGAAATCGCAGCGACTGGCGCCGGCGCAAGTGTGCGGCCGGCTACTCGTTTCGTAGAATGAACGATGCATTTACATCCGGCCTATTGCTAAGTTTTATGCTCTAGCCGTTTTGTGCGCGGCCGCCGCCTGGAGCTGCTATGGCCATAGTACCGCACGGCGTGCTTGTGGTTCGGGACTTCACATTCTGGTTAGCTTTTATGGTACACGGTACGTCCGTACGTGACTGGAGCGAGGTGATGTCATGGGCTGTGCTGGTGGGGGGGGGGGGGGGGGGTAATCTGTAGTCGGTTATGAGTGCAGCGACACTCGCGCTAAGGCGGCAACCCAGGATCTCCCTTTCCGGGCGGCGCTGTCGCGTCGCGTTCTTACTTCTCCCGAGGACAGCCTTTTCAAATTATGTTAAAGTACATTGTCGGTCATGACTCATGAGTCATGACACACGACATTGTCGGACTTCTGAGGTCAGTTTCTGAAAATACAGCAGATTGAAGACAACTTAATCGCTCGTTGAAGATCGGCAGTGGGCGAGAACGTAGGTAGGTATGCCGCCGAGATAACCAGAGCAATATCAATATCTGTAATTTGATGCCAGAGGCAAGCCAATGCGATCGGAGCGTTAGTTCCCGTTTCCGTTCCCGCATCTTGTTTCCGTATCCTGTTCCCGTATCTTTTTCCCGTATCCCGTTCCTATACCGTTTCCGTAACCGCCGTTCCTGTAACCCATTCCTGTAACCCTGTTCCTGTACCCCGTTCATATACACCCGTCTCCGCGTTATCGCCGTTCGCCCGTTCGCCGTACCCCGTTTATCCGTGCACCCCGTTCCCTAGTACCCCCGTTCCCCGTTCCGTTAACCCCGTTCCCGTACCCCGTTCCCGTACCCCGTTCCCGTACCCCGTTCCCGTACCCCGTTCCCGTACCCCGAACCCGTACCCCGTTCCCGTATCCCGTTATGTGCCCGTTTCCGTGTCCGTTACCGTACCCCGTCCCGATACTCGTTTCCGTGTCCGTTACCGTACCCCGTCCCGATGCTCGTTTCCGTGACCGTTCCCCTAGACGTGTATCCCTGGTGGACACGTCAGTTGTGCACTTATTTTGCCATTCAGCTTCAACAACCCTGCCATCCTGATAGACTGCCGGTCGAGGGTGGTTACATAAGCTGTGATGTCCTGGCAGCACGAAGCGGCAAGCTTCTCGCTAGAGGAAGTGGAACACGCTAAGATAAGGTACCTAATACCAGGTTTTTCTCAAACTTTGGACCGGCGGACCCCCATGCCCAATTGCCACACCCGGTGCCGTTCCTGGAATTTATATTTTTGAATGTAAAATCCCACTCTCGACATCAGGATAGCGTTGGGGCTTCCCGGACCAAAGTTCGTAAAGGAAAATGTTCGTAATGGAAAAGGTTCGTAAGCAAAAGTTCGTATGCTAAGGTTCGTATCGGATAAGTTCGTATGGGATAAAGTTCGTAACGGCAAAAGTTCGTAATGGAAAAGGTTCGTATCGGATAAGGTTCGTATTCAAAAAAGTTCGTAACGGATAAAGTTCGTATGCAACAGGTTCGTATGCTTAAGTTCGTAAAGGAAA